>JAPJBO010000832.1:0-101448 GCA_030068145.1 Diplonema papillatum
TCCCGAGCTAGCGGACGATAGCGGACGCAGTTTCCGAGCTAGCGGACGATAGCGGACGCAGTTCCCGAGCTAGCGGACGATAGCGGACGCAGTTTCCGAGCTAGCGGACGATAGCGGACGCAGTTTCCACGATAGCGGACGCAGTTTCCGAGCTAGCGGACGATAGCGGACGCAGTTTCCACGATAGCGGACGCAGTTTCCGAGCTAGCGGACGATAGCGGACGCAGTTCCCGAGCTAGCGGACGATAGCGGACGCAGTTCCCGAGCTAGCGGACGATAGCGGACGCAGTTCCCGAGCTAGCGGACGATAGCGGACGCAGTTTCCGAGCTAGCGGACGATAGCGGACGCAGTTTCCGAGCTAGCGGACGATAGCGGACGCAGTTTCCGAGCTAACGGACGATAGCGGACGCAGTTCCCGAGCTAGCGGACGATAGCGGACGCAGTTCCCGAGCTAGCGGACGATAGCGGACGCAGTTTCCGAGCTAGCGGACGATAGCGGACGCAGTTTCCGAGCTAGCGGACGATAGCGGACGCAGTTCCCGAGCTAGCGGACGATAGCGGACGCAGTTCCCGAGCTAGCGGACGATAGCGGACGCAGTTCCCAAGCTAGCGGACGACAGCGGACGCAGTTCCCGAGCTAGCGGACGATAGCGGACGCAGTTCCCGAGCTAGCGGACGATAGCGGACGCAGTTTCCGAGCTAGCGGACGATAGCGGACGCAGTTCCCGAGCTAGCGGACGATAGCGGACGCAGTTTCCGAGCTAGCGGACGATAGCGGACGCAGTTCCCGAGCTAGCGGACGATAGCGGACGCAGTTCCCGAGCTAGCGGACGATAGCGGACGCAGTTTCCGAGCTAGCGGACGATAGCGGACGCAGTTTCCGAGCTAGCGGACGATAGCGGACGCAGTTCCCGAGCTAGCGGACGATAGCGGACGCAGTTCCCGAGCTAGCGGACGATAGCGGACGCAGTTCCCGAGCTAGCGGACGATAGCGGACGCAGTTCCCGAGCTAGCGGACGATAGCGGACGCAGTTTCCGAGCTAGCGGACGATAGCGGACGCAGTTTCCGAGCTAGCGGACGATAGCGGACGCAGTTCCCGAGCTAGCGGACGATAGCGGACGCAGTTCCCGAGCTAGCGGACGATAGCGGACGCAGTTCCCGAGCTAGCGGACGATAGCGGACGCAGTTTCCGAGCTAGCGGACGATAGCGGACGCAGTTCCCGAGCTAGCGGACGATAGCGGACGCAGTTTCCGAGCTAGCGGACGATAGCGGACGCAGTTCCCGAGCTAGCGGACGATAGCGGACGCAGTTTCCGAGCTAGCGGACGATAGCGGACGCAGTTCCCGAGCTAGCGGACGATAGCGGACGCAGTTCCCGAGCTAGCGGACGATAGCGGACGCAGTTTCCGAGCTAGCGGACGATAGCGGACGCAGTTCCCGAGCTAGCGGACGATAGCGGACGCAGTTTCCGAGCTAGCGGACGATAGCGGACGCAGTTCCCGAGCTAGCGGACGATAGCGGACGCAGTTCTCTCAGTTTCACTGTGGGAATCGGACATCAAACCCAGAGCAGGACAACACAGTCAGTCTACCAGGAGGAGGGGGGTGTGTGCTACTCAAGAACCAAAACGATGCGATTGGGGGGGTTTTCCCGGGATCTTTCTGGTTTGGGCTGAAGTTCCTGCGCCGCATTACGAATCAGCTGAACCGAATGAACCGCGTTCCGGCCGACCGGGTGCGCGTGCCACCGTCTGTAAAGCGGGAACTCAGCGAATGGATCAAAGCCGTGCATTGTCGCCGGCAGGTTCCAAACCCACCAGGGATACCCTCGCATGCCGTGTTTGTCGATGCCTCTCTTACGGGGTGGGGCGGTGTGCTCTGTGACATGTTCACGTCCAAGCTAACTATTGTTGGTGGTGCCTGGAAGGGGGATGATGTGGGGCGCCACATAAATGAACTGGAGGCACGTGCTTTGCAAAACACACTCGAGGGGCTCCCTGTGACTGCCTCAAATGGTGAGATTCTCGTGTACGTGGACAACACCAGTGTGGCCGGTGTCGCCAGGAAAAAGATGTCGTTGGCATCACGGACGCTCAACGGGGCAGTGGTGGCAGCATTGACCCGCTTGCGGGAGATGAACATTACCGCGGGCTTTCGCTGGGTGCGGTCAGAACTAAATCCTGCCGACTTACCCTCGCGAATTTCACCATCACTCCTTTCGTCCGACGCGACCTTGCGACAAGCAGAACTCGCGGTGAGGAGCTTTTTCCTCAACGCATCACTGGCGTAGGGGCGGCGGGTGACCTCGACCTTTTAGGCCGAGGTAAAATACCCCAACGCTCCTGCAAGTCTTCCCTCGTTCCCTCTATCTTTCTCTTTCTATTCCAAACTATCTGACATGAAGCCCATTGTTCTCCATTGTTTCCCCCTTTTTTATCCCTGCTCGTAGCTGCTGATGAAAGATTCTCTCAGTTTCACTGTGGGAATCGGACATCAAACCCAGAGCAGGACAACACAGTCAGTCTACCAGGAGGAGGGGGGTGTGTGCTACTCAAGAACCAAAACGCCCACCCTCCCATCCCCCTGTGACCTCGACCTTTTAGGCCGAGGTAAAATACCCCAACGCTCCTGCAAGTCTTCCCTCGTTCCCTCTATCTTTCTCTTTCTATTCCAAACTATCTGACATGAAGCCCATTGTTCTCCATTGTTTCCCCCTTTTTTATCCCTGCTCGTAGCTGCTGATGAAAGATTCCCGAGCTAGCGGACGATAGCGGACGCAGTTCCCGAGCTAGCGGACGATAGCGGACGCAGTTTCCGAGCTAGCGGACGATAGCGGACGCAGTTTCCGAGCTAGCGGACGATAGCGGACGCAGTTCCCGAGCTAGCGGACGATAGCGGACGCAGTTTCCGAGCTAGCGGACGATAGCGGACGCAGTTTCCGAGCTAGCGGACGATTGCGGACGCAGTTTCCGAGCTAGCGGACGATAGCGGACGCAGTTCCCGAGCTAGCGGACGATAGCGGACGCAGTTTCCGAGCTAGCGGACGATAGCGGACGCAGTTCCCGAGCTAGCGGACGATAGCGGACGCAGTTTCCGAGCTAGCGGACGATAGCGGACGCAGTTTCCGAGCTAGCGGACGATAGCGGACGCAGTTCCCGAGCTAGCGGACGATAGCGGACGCAGTTTCCGAGCTAGCGGACGATAGCGGACGCAGTTTCCGAGCTAGCGGACGATAGCGGACGCAGTTCCCGAGCTAGCGGACGATAGCGGACGCAGTTTCCGAGCTAGCGGACGATAGCGGACGCAGTTCCCGAGCTAGCGGACGATAGCGGACGCAGTTTCCGAGCTAGCGGACGATAGCGGACGCAGTTCCCGAGCTAGCGGACGATAGCGGACGCAGTTTCCGAGCTAGCGGACGATAGCGGACGCAGTTCCCGAGCTAGCGGACGATAGCGGACGCAGTTCCCGAGCTAGCGGACGATAGCGGACGCAGTTCCCGAGCTAGCGGACGATAGCGGACGCACGTTTCACTCAACCTTGTCTTTTTGTTGTTCTCGTTTCGAAAACGATGTGTATTGTTCTGCATTTTCCTCTTGTTTAAGTCGTACTTGTCGGTACGAAAGGAAGATTCGCTAGAGTGCCGCAGGGAGTTTCTGCTGTTCGTATTGTCTGACGAGCATTGCCTGGAAGAAAGGGAGAAGTAAGAACGCATCTTTGTAACTGATATCACTAGCGCAAGGGAATGTTGAGTGACTGCCTTCAGCCGGGGGACCGAGGTTTGGGTGAAGTGACCGGGGTTAGGGAGGGTGGGAAAAGCTAGAATGTTTTATGTTAACCAAACACACCGAGAAATCTGTGTGAAGTTCTCTCATCGACTTTCGTGGTGCATCAACTCCCTGAGTGAAACTGTGGCAAGGTAACTGCTTAGGCCTGGTCGTAATTCGAAAACTGTCTCTAGCTGCCTCCACTGGAGTTAATACTGCAGTCACCAGCCTGTAACACCGCGGAAGTCCTCCGATTGTTTCAACGTGCTGGTTGCATGTTGTTGTTTATGTTGGTGATATTGAAGGATGAGGGTCTCTGTCTGTATTCACCAAGTACTGTCTAGCCAGTTGGAAAGTGTGTGCATTTATCTGTGAGCCACTGAAAGCGTTTCTGGCGAAAGGCTGGGAGAAGATATTGTGGGAGGAGAAGGAAGTAAGGAAACATTTGAACCATGCCGAAAAGGACGGTTGAAGAGGTGTCAGGCAAGGACACGTTGAGGAGCGTACTGGAAGAAGGCAACTATGAGGCCGCATGTCACGTTGAGCTCGGTGTGTTTTATGACAGGCTGAAAGGAGAATACGCCAAGGCCACGGGAACGAACTTGCAGAAGCAAATGTTTGGAAGGTGTGCTGCAGCTGGAGAGCTCAGTCCGTTCCTAGTGCGCCACGACAAGGGCGGTAAGAAGAATTTACCGCTATACTGTCTGAACCCGCCTGGGAATGGAAGTCGATGCGTGAGAGGCGAGTGTCCAGCAGCCTCCGAGGTTGTTGATGGCTCCAAACTTTCTCGGGGGATTCCCGACATTTTCCACGCACCACCGGAAGGGGATCAGCCCCGTGGAAGAGTTGGTGTTGTAGCGACAATGCAGGAGCAGCAGCTGGAAGAACGGATTCGAGCTGTCGTTGCAAGGGAAGAAGCGGTGGCCAAACGGGAGGCGAACGTGGCTGAAAGAGAACTGTGCATGGATGCGGCGGCCGCTTGTCCACGAATCGGAAATTGCGAGAATGAGGAAGATGCTCTGCGGCAGGAGGTAGCACTCCTTCGAGCGCAGCTGCGCCTAGTCGCGGCAATTGCCAGCCGAAGCACAACCGAAGCAGCGCACATAATCGAACACTCAGCTGCGACCCAGGATATACCCTTGTATCCGGAAGACCCAGCACCTGCCGGAACGTCGGCTAAACGCAGAAAGATCGAAACCTCCTCAACCGCCGAAGCCAGACCCTCAGCCAGACGTGGACAGATCGCAAGCCCGTCGACCACCGGAGCAGCGCCCATACATGATCAATCAGCTGCAACCCGTCCTGCAAACCCAGACGCACTCGTGCAGTCAGCCGCAAACGCCTCTGCCGCCCAAACATCACCCACAAGCCTACCAGCCACAACCACCGCAAAGCGCCGACAGATCTCAAACCTGTCGATCACCGAAGCAGCGCCCATTTCTGAGCAATCAGCCGCAACCATGCATCCGGAAGGCCCAGCCGCAAACCCCTCAGCCGCCCAAACAGCACCCTCAAGCCCGCCACCCCTCAGATCCTCAGGTAGACGCGGACAAATCGCAAACCCGTCGACCACCGAAGCAGCGCCCAGAAATGAGCAATCAGCTGCAACTCCAGACTTCCGTCCTGACGTACCCATGCACCCGGAAGGCCCAGCCGCAAACCCCTCAGCCGCCCAAACATCACCCGCAAACCCACCACTTTCCGCGTTGGTCATATGCGATAGCCTCTTGCAGTGGCACAACAACTGCACGGCAAGGCTCCTGGAGCTCATGGAGGATATGTTCCCTGCACTTAAGGTTGTGCTCCGCGGAGAGAGCCAGCAGGTTGAATCAGAGTGCGGATTCATTGCCGCAGCACGGGCGAGAAAGGGGTCTGTGGAATCCCCCACGGAATGCGAGGTGAAGCAGGTGGCCAAAGAAGTTGGCGCCAATTCGTGGTGTGATCCGGTGTCGTCGTTTGCCTTGGAGAAGTGGTGCCGTGACAACGGTGTGGGGTACATTCCTTCGGCATCAGTGCTGAAGAAGCAGCTCTCCGGGGAAAAGCAGCCTCTTTCTCCCAGCAATGTGCTCTACCTGCGTGGCCCGGGAGACGTCGGGCATTATGTCGCCGTCTTCTGGACAGCTGCAAGCCACGTATTGGAGAAGAGGGTGTCCGTAGCTACGGCTGTGGCCGGCGCCCAATTCTGGGATGACGGTGTGATCGAGATGGTGAGCCTCGACGGCAACGAGCCCCCTGGATCTACCGGTCAATCAAGCATCCCCAGTCTTGACGACGACGAGCCTCCTGCAACCCACCAAGCAGGCAACTCTAACCTTGAAAACAACGAGCCCCCTGCTGCATCGTCAGGGACTACCCGCAACTCCAGTCCCGGCGACAACGAGCTCCCGGCATCCTCAGGGACTACCCTTCAAGCTGACAAATCCTCCGTAAACGAGCTGTGGAACAGAATCCAGAGTTTTGGTACGGTTCTGGGGCTCTCGGTACGAGAGAAACTGGCTCGGTTTCGGAGATGGAAGGTCCTGGAGGTAGATGCTATGGAAAGCGAGCTTCGCCAGCTCGAGGAAGAGGCGCACGAAGAAGCGCAGGAGCAGCAGCTGCAGAGAAATGCAGCTAAGACAGAAAGGGCTCGCAGGCGCGACGCCCTCACGGCGGCCTACATTACTCTTGGCAAGGGGCTCAACGACGCCAGGCGTCTTGCAAAGCTTCTGCCTTCAAGCGACGAGGCCAGAATCCTTGCCCAAGCTGAAGCGAAGCGGCGACAGCAGTCCTCCCTTCTGCAGTTTGGCTTTAGCCGACCATCGGCAGCACACGCAGACGCACCTGCTCTCGAAGAACCAGAGACGGGCAGCAACTCGAGTGACAGCGGCGGTGATGTTCTGCGCGAGGCCGTCGACGAGGTTTTTGCCGAGGAACTGTTGGAGTGGTCAGAGGAGGATAGTGGAACCTCTTCCGAAGACTCAGAATCGCGCTGGAGCTCGCTAGCAGCTGTATGCTTGTGCCTGAGACAGTGCGCTGCGGAAGACAAGGAAACAGCAATCACCGGCATTAATGAGATACAGAAGGCATTGGGGTCCACTGATGCTGCCTTTACCCAATACAAGCACGGGTACGGCGGCTCGAAGAAGTTAAGCAGCCAAGGAGAGTTGCGCATGAGAGACCTGCAGAAAAAGGTCGACCAATTTTCTTGTAGCTGTCCGGAGCCTTCGACGGCTCCTCATGAGGAGACCACAAACCGCCGCGACACACGTCTTGCTGAGGATGAGGATCAGCTCAGGGAGTGGGTTGAAAACGTGGGAGCGGGGATCAGCTTTCTGAAAGCATCCGTTACGTCAACAACCGACTTTCTTAAGAAGTGCACGGAGAAAAGGGGCAGGCGGCATAGCGACAACAGGAGCAAGGTCATAGGGCGCGCTTCTAGAGAGCTGAGCATGAACGTCGATGAGGGGGAGACCACCATCTGGGCTCATTGTAAAAACCGTGGGCTTCTTCCGCGTTGGGGGGTAACTCTTCAGGGTCTGCGAAACGTAACGAAGGCTCGCAAAGCGTGCATCCTGGTTTCAGGGCTAAGGCTCGACCAGGTTCGCGAGATCATGCTCCTCGTTCATCGGAATGGCAGCTTGGTCCTAAACGAGTTCCTCCCAGGAACGGAACGTCAGGTTCTCGTAAAGCTGGCTGTCGAGCTCACTGCCTTGGGGCCGATCGTCGCTGCATGCACTCCAGACTATGTCATCTTAAACGATGCAAGCCACCTGGTGCTGCCGGGGGAGCCTCAAGCCGTGCAGCAACCCAAAACCCGGAATGCAGTGAAGAAGGGTCGCAAGCCTTTAACTGCGAAATACCCCGCCCTGGTGGATGGCATAAGGCTCGTCCTCTCACGGTATTCCATGAAGAGCCATGCGAGAAGGCGGGAAACCGTGCTAAAGGCTGGGTGCACATTGCGCGAGCTGTTAGACGAGATGCGAGTAAACCAGGGTTACAGCATCTCCGAGTCTACCCTGCATCGGATGTTCAAGGCACCGCATCCTGGTCGGAAGGTTGCTGTGCGGTACAAGGACTTCTTCGACGTTCGTCTCTCGGGCCATGCAGACGCGCAGCGCGATGACCATGTTGATGACCACTACTGCAGGGCTCAGGTCAGAATGGTTGTCGAGGCCGCAATGCGCGCCAATGCCCTTGCCTCGGAGGCCGAATGCCTCGTCCTGAGTGTGGACGCAAAGTGTGTGGTCCCCTTGGGCACTGTTGCGGTCCACAAAGGTTGCAACACCCGCACGTACTGCCTGGGGCCTACGTTAGTTGACGACCACAGCTTCGTGACGGGTGCTAACGTGAAGCCAGTGTGCATTCTGGAGCTCATAGCAGCCAAGTGTGAGCTCGCCGCTGCTGTGCAGAACGCCCGTGATGGACTGGGCAGAATGCACTACCCGTTCCCCAGAAATGGCGTTCTGCGGTGCTTCTTGCGCTCACTGAAGTACAGTGTTTGCAACAGCCAAACGAACGTCGGGGATATGCGGAGAGTTCTGCTGGAAAGGGAGACTGTCCCTCCGGTTGTCGTTTGCATTTCGGACAATGCAAGCGACTACTCGCCCGCTGTCCTGTCAACCGACGTATCGCTGTGGAGGCTCTTCCGAGACTTCCAGCTCGACGCCGTGGTGTGCGTGACCTACGCCGCCGGACACAGCGCATTCAACCCGGTAGAGAGAGCGATGTCGTGGATGTCGAAGGCGATGTCGGGCTGCAAGTTCGGGACGGCGGAGAAAAGGAATCCGGAAGAGGATCGGAAGATGCATGTGGATGCGATGCAGGCGATGGCGGAGAAACTGACGTTCAACACAGCGTCAGGGGCCCTGCGCTTCCACAGCGTGCCCGTGGATCTGGCGAGTGCACGGATGCTCAGTGGTGCGATCCTTCCAAAACGGCCGAAAAAAAGAAAGCCGGTAAACCCTGCGACGCTTGATGCGTTGGTGTCCGCCGTCCTTGTCATAACCTCATGGACGGCCGCAGTGCACACGCCGCTTCTTCCCCACACCACGGCTTGCATTTCCGCTGCTCTGACCGTGTGCGTTTGGAGTCTGCAGACGTGGCAAAGAAAGGGGATTGTCTACAACGACTACGACGACATCCGCCTGCTTCTTTCCTCGTCGAAGAAACGGATCCGTGGTGATCCCAAACTTCAGGAACTGCATACAGAGCTCCTGGAGATGAGCCGACACATGGATCGGCGGAAGAACATGGTTGTCTTCCGACGCTGCTCGAAGCCGTCTTCTTGCGGGCACTGCAAGAACCTCCCGGCACTCCGTGCCCGCCATTTCCTCGACCGGGAGATGCAGGAGGCAACTTCCGGCCTCTTCTACACACCCATTCCACATGGGACACCTGACGAGCCGTTTCAACAGCAGGTTCCCGCGTCACAAGCAAGTGCCGTCGAAGAAAGCCGTGAAAGCCCGGAAGTGGCAAGTGACAGCGAACACGGGTCTGTCCTATCTCAGGACTCGCAAGAGGACCTTTCTGCTGACGATGACCCCCAGCCGTTTCAGCAAGAACGGCCTGAAGAAACCGGGCACTTTCTTTGCCTGGAAGAGCTGCTGTGCAGAAAGCACATCGAAGTTCCCACCGACTTCTACCGTCCTTCTCTGCGAGCTGCCGGGCGCGACATGAGGTGCCCCACGTGTAAGGTTCTGTGTTTGAACCCCAGCGACAGAGACCGGCACTTTCGCCTGCACCACGAGACCCTCTCCACACACGAAGCCAGTGAAGAGAAAAAGAGAGTCACGTGGAAAGATCTCGTCAAAGTGGCGAAGAAAGACCCGGATTCGCAAGCAGGAAGGAGTGCACGGGTGCAGCTGCTTACAGTAACCCAGCTGCGGACGCTCGCAAGCAAGGCAGTCCCACCCGTCCCCCTGCCTTCGGCGACCAGTGCGGCAAAGGGGCTCCTCGTCTCATCTGTGCTTGCCGCATGGGACCGGGTTCATGGACTCCTGGAAGAAGTGGAAACCGGAAAGTCTCACCGCTACCATGTGCCTACCAGTAGCCAGCAGGTGGACGAAGAAAGTGAGTAGGCCCTGGCTCCAGTCCCATTCCTGCAACTTCGTGTTCTGTATGCTCGTCAGTTTTCCGTTCATTCCGCACCGCCAGTCCTTGGCTGAAACAAGTGATTTAAGTACTAGGGTTCTACATCAAGACCGCCAATTCACCAGAATACCGTGTAACCGCTGGTTCAGTTTTCCTTTGTTGTCGTGGCCTACTAGTAGGGTTGTTTCTCTATTTCTTCTGCTGAAATTCGGGTGAACACGCACCAGGTGGAGGTCGTTGCGGCGGATTCCGATACCCTAACCAGCTAGTCTTTCTATCATTCTGCCAGTTGCTAGTTGCAGAGCTTGGATTTGCGTGTTTCTTCTTACCCTCTTGGTTCAGCAACCGACACCCTTTGTGGGATCTGATGAGCGATCACTCGGACACCTTAAGTCAGCTCTCGGTTCATCCCGCGTCGCCAGTCCTGCTTACCAGAAGTGGCCCACTTAGAACCAGGATTCTACGTCAGGGTTCAATGAAGCAATCCGTGTTATTAAACTGAGTCGGAGCTGCGGACCCAGACGGACATAGTCGGACACCTCAGGGCTATTGCAGTTGGTATACGGACAGTTATAGAAAACAGTGCAGCATTGTAAGGAAGCACACAACACCTGGTACCAGTGGGCGTGAACGTGTGGGAAGTAACGAACCATCGATAGCAGCGAGGGGTGCGGTGCCTCTCAACTGTGTGGGCTCTTCGGGGCTGAACCCCCGGGGCCAGCCTACATGCTCACAACCCCAAACCCGGTTTACGAGCTACCGGGCACAATGAGATAAAGCTTTTGGAGTCGAAAGCCGGGCCCAGCTACTCTCAGTGTGTGAGTGGGTTCACCACCAAAATCGGGGGGGGGGGGAGGGACCTACCCACCTCTGAGCCAAGTTTGCGGGAAAAAATTCCGCGATAGTAATAATCCTCTCCCCCTATGTGGTTTTTTTTTTTTTTTTTTTCCAGACCGGAAGAATTTGAGTTCCGGTCTCTCAGACCGCTAAACTAAGCCCGTATAATCCCCTGATTTTCAAAAAGACACAAGGTTTTGACCCTGCATGTTATCATGCAGGGTCAAAACCTTGTGTCTTTTTAAAACGCTCCCGCGGGGCCTAAAAAAATTTTTGGAAAAAAAGGTTTTTGCTCAACTTCCTCAAAAATTACTGCAGAGTTTGTTCCAAACTTTTAAAATTCAAAAAACCCAATTTTTTTCCGGAATTTTTTTTTTTGCCATTTTCAAAAAGACACAAGGTTTTGACCCTGCATGTTATCATGCAGGGTCAAAACCTTGTGTCTTTTTAAAACGCTCCGGCAGGGCCGATAGAGCCCAAATTTTTTTTTTGAAGTTTTTTTTTTTTGCTCAACTTCCTCAAAGATTTCCGCAGAGTTTGTTCCAAACTTTTAAAATTCAAAAAACCCAATTTTTTTCCGGAAACTTTTTTTTTGCCATTTCCAAAAAGACACAAGGTTTTGACTGAATCCGGCAGGTCTTCACTTTGGCTCATCTTCACTTTGTCTCCGGATGCAAAGTGAAGATTTTAAGTCGAAAAATCTTCACTTTACAGATCTTCACTTTAGATACAAGAAACCAAGATCTTCACTTTGTATCCAAACTGGATCTTCACTTTGTATCCTGACTGGATCTTCACTTTACTGATCTTCACTTTGGATCATCTTCACTTTGTCTCCAAACAGGATCTTCACTTTAGAGATCTTCACTTTACATCCCGGATACAAAGTGAAGATCCTGTTTGGAGACAAAGTGAAGATTTTAAGTCGAAAAATCTTCACTTTGTCTCCCGGGTACCATGCAGGGTCAAAACCTTGTGTCTTTTTAAAACGCTCCCGCGGGGGCGATAGAGCCCTAAAATTTTTTTTGGAAAAAAAAAAATTTGCTCAACTTCCTCAAAAATTACTGCAGAGTTTGTTCCAAACTTTTAAAATTCAAAAAACCCATTTTTTTTCTGGAATTTTTTTTTTTGCCATTTTCAAAAAGACACAAGGTTTTGACCCTGCATGGTACAAAGTGAAGATCCTGTTTGGATACAAAGTGAAGATCCAGTTTGGATACAAAGTGAAGATTTTAAGTCGAAAAATCTTCACTTTGTATCCAAACTGGATCTTCACTTTGGAGATCTTCACTTTGTACCCAGGATACAAAGTGAAGATCCTGTTTGGAGACAAAGTGAAGATCCAGTTTGGAGACAAAGTGAAGATTTTAAGTCGAAAAATCTTCACTTTGTCTCCCGGGTACAAAGTGAAGATCCAGTTTGGATACAAAGTGAAGATTTTAAGTCGAAAAATCTCCAAACTGGATCTTCACTTTGGAGATCTTCACTTTGTACCCAGGATACAAAGTGAAGATCCTGTTTGGAGACAAAGTGAAGATCCAGTTTGGAGACAAAGTGAAGATTTTAAGTCGAAAAATCTTCACTTTGTCTCCCGGGTACAAAGTGAAGATCCTGTTTGGATACAAAGTGAAGATTTTAAGTCGAAAAATCTCCAAACTGGATCTTCACTTTGGAGATCTTCACGGCGGCGGTCCCGATAACGTCGCATGAGACCTTATCGGTACCTCTTTTGCCCATTTCTGGGTTGCGACCTTATCGGTACCTTTTGGGGGTTGCGACCTTATCGGTACCTTTTTGAGGTGCGACCTTATCGGTACCTTTTTGGGGTTGCGACCTTATCGGTACCTTTTTGGGGTTGCGACCTTATCGGTACCTCTTTTGGAGGTTGCGACCTTATCGGTACCTTTTTTGGGGTTGCGACCTTATCGGTACCTCTTTTGGAGGTTGCGACCTTATCGGTACCTTTTTTGAGGTTGCGACCTTATCGGTACCTTTTTCGGAGAAAGTTCCAGAAAAATAATTGGGGGGGGAAAGGTGAAAAAATGTCGAGAAAAAACGTCGGAAAAAAAGAACTCTGAAAACGACAACTCTAAAAAAAGACCAGGTGCTTGTGATGATACTGCACAAAGCCGCTATCGACCTTAGAACTCTTTGCACGTGTCGTGTCATGCGGTCGTCTTGCTTTGTGTCCGGTGTGCGCTTCACGGCCGTAATAGTAGCAGTTTGCACTTGAGCACTTGCAGCAATACTCTAGTCGTAGTCTGAAATGAAGTGATCCGAGGCAGACGACTTTAAAGTGTTGCAAACAGATCACAAACACGCTGAGCTCAAGTATACACTGCAATCAAGTGCTCCTAAACTGCTCGTGTTGCGAACGAATCAGCGGGATAGTGCACGAAAAGATGCTACAGCATACCACTGTTTAGCCAACAAGAACTAAGGCCGGCACGTTTCCGAGGCCGTTTCAATGTCCTGTATGGTTTTTGCATATTGTATCAGCGAAAAGTGCACTTCAAAAAGTACCTGTACCTTCCACAGATCGGCAATGACTCCCATACCGGTGGGGGTGGCTTCTCTGCTTCCAACTTTCCTGTGTGGTGATGTAGGGGACCGCTTGTAGCCCACGAATCAGGGTTGTGCTGCCCCGACACTTAAACGACCTTCAAGGGCTTCAAGGCCAGACGACTGTTTAGTGTTGCAAACGAATCGCAAACACGCTGAAGTTGGGACTCCCACACACTGAAATCAAGTGCTCCTAGGCAGACGAACTGTTAGTGTTGCGAACGAATCGCAAACACGCTGAGATTGGGACCCCACACACTGAAATCGACTGAGAACAACCTGAGCGATCTCTCTTAATAAAATATTTAAGCGCCGAAGGCGCAACCACCCAATCCAACTTTGTACACACGAAACAGAGATCTTATGAATCAACGAAAAGCGAGCAAAAAGTAGCTTGTAAAACCGGAACAAGTCGGAAACCCCATCGGGGGAAAGCACGAGATGCAGGTGCTCCAAGGCCAGACGACTGTATAGTGTTGCAAACGAATCGCAAGCACGCTGAAGTTGGGACTCCCACACACTGAAATCAAGTGCTCCTAGGCAGACGAACTGTTAGTGTTGTGAACGAATCGCAAACACGCTGAGATTGGGACCCCACACACTGAAATCGACTGAGAACAACCTGGGTGATCTCTCTTAATAAAAGATTCAAGCGCCGAAGGCACAACCACCCAATCCAATTTTGTACACACGAAACAGAGATCTTATGAATCAACGAAAAGCGAGCAAAAAGTAGCAAACCGGGACAAGTCGGAAACCCCGTCGGGGGAAAGCACAAGATGCAGGTGCTCCAAGGCCAGACGACTGTATCATGCAGGGTCAAAACCTTGTGTCTTTTTAAAACGCTCCCGCGGGGCCGATGGAGCCCTAAAAAATTTTTTGGAAAAAAAAAATTTTGCTCAACTTCCTCAAAAATTACTGCAGAGTTTGTTCCAAACTTTTAAAATTCAAAAAACACAATTTTTTTCCGGAATGTTTTTTTTTTGCCATTTTCAAAAAGACACAAGGTTTTGACCCTGCATGGTATAGTGTTGCAAACGAATCGCAAACACGCTGAAGTTGGGATTCCCACACACTGAACAAGTGCTCCTAGGCAGACGAACTGTTAGTGTTGCGAACGAATCGCAAACACACTGAGATTGGGACCCCACACACTGAAATCGACTGAGAACAACCTGAGCGATCTCTCTTAATAAAATATTTAAGCGCCGAAGGCGCAACCACCCAATCCAACTTTGTACACACGAAACAGAGATCTTATGAATCAACGAAAAGTGAGCAAAAAGTAGCCTGTAAAACCAGAACAAGTCGGAAACCCCGTCGGGGGAAAGTACGACCTTCAAGTGCTCCAAGACCAGACGACTGTATAGTGTTGCAAACGAATCGCAAACGCGCTGAAGTTGGGACTCCCACACACTGAAATCAAGTGCTCCTAGGCAGACGAACTGTTAGTGTTGCGAACGAATCGCAAACACGCTGAGATTGGGACCCCACACACTGAAAGCGACTGGGAACAACCTGAGCGATCTCTCTTGATAAAAGATTGAAGCGCCGAAGGCGCAACCACCCAATCCGACTTTGTACACGACAACAGGGAATCAGCGGGAAAGTGCACGAAAAGATGGCATGTGGAACTTAGCCGTAGCCTACGTCTAAGTTCCGCTAAACCCAAAAAAAAGTGGTTCAGCGGAACTTAGACGTCAATACCCTCTAAGTTCCGCTGAACCCAAAAAAAAGCCGTTCAGCGGAACTTAGCATGCAGGGTCAAAACCTTGTGTCTTTTTGGAAATGGCCAAAAAATAATTTCTGGAAAAAAAATGGGTTTTTTGAATTTTAAAATTTTGGAACAAACTCTGCAGTAATTTTTGAGGAAGTTGAGCAAATTTTTTTTTTTCCAAATTTTTTTTTAGGGCTCCACCGGGGCAGCTCTTCGGTTAGAGTCGCACAAGGCATTTCCAATACAAAAAACTTCGGTTAGAGTCGCAAGCCATTTTCATTGAGAAAAACTTCGGTTAGAGTCGCGTAGAGCATTTTCATTACAAAAAACTTCGGTTAGAGTCGCAAGCCATTTTCATTGAGAAAAACTTCGGTTAGAGTCGCGTAGAGCATTTCCATTACAAAAAACTTCGGTTAGAGTCGCAAGCCATTTTCATTGAGAAAAACTTCGGTTAGAGTCGCAAGCCATTTCCATTGAGAAAAACTTCGGTTAGAGTCGCAAGCATTTTCATTACAAAAAACTTCGGTTAGAGTCGCAAGCCATTTTCATTACAAAAAACTTCGGCCATTTCCAAAAAGACACAAGGTTTTAACCCTGCATGTTACGCAACCCTAACCGAAGTTTTTTGTAATGAAAATGGCTTGCGACTCTAACCGAAGTTTTTTGTAATGAAAATGGCTTGCGACTCTAACCGAAGTTTTTTGTAATGAAAATGGCTTGCGACTCTAACCGAAGTTTTTTTCAATGAAAATGGCTTGCGACTCTAACCGAAGTTTTTTGTAATGAAAATGGCTTGCGACTCTAACCGAAGTTTTTGTAATGAAAATGGCTTGCGACTCTAACCGAAGTTTTTTGTAATGAAAATGCTCTACGCGACTCTAACCGAAGTTTTTCTCAATGAAAATGGCTTGCGACTCTAACCGAAGTTTTTTGTAATGGAAATGCCTTGTGCGACTCTAACCGAAGAGCTGCCTCCACCGGCCCCGCGGGAGCGTTTTAAAAAGACACAAGGTTTTGACCCTGCATGTTAGACGTCTAAGTTCCGCCGAACCCAAAAAAAAGTGGTTCGGCGGAACTTAGACGTCAATACCCTCTAAGTTCCGCCGAACCCAAGAAAAAGCGGTTCAGCGGAACTTAGATGGCTATTTTGGGTTAGTCCATCTCTACTTTGTCCTGAACCCAATCTCTACTTTGTCCAATCTCTACTTTGTCCCGAGTCAAAATCTCTACTTAGTTCTGAACCCAATCTCTACTTCGTCACAAAGTAGAGATGGGGGGTGGCTATTTTGGGTTAGTCCATCTCTACTTTGGGTTGAAAAATTGGGTTCAAAATTTGGGTGAAAATTTTTGAGTTAAATTTTGGGTTGAAAATTTGGGTGAAATTTTTGGGTGAAAATTTCTGGGTCAAAAATTGGGTTGAAAATTTCCTAAATATTTTTCGGAAATTTCTGAGTTTTTTGCACTGGGGCATGCCCCGCGGGAGCGTTTTAAAAAGACACAAGGTTTTGACCCTGCATGCTACTTAGTTCTGAACCCAATCTCTACTTTGTCACAAAGTAGAGATTTTGCTAAGTAGAGACCCGCCTGTGTGGTGTGGTTGGTTGAGTGGCGGGTGTCAGATTTTGCAAACGCGAAATCTCAGATTTTGCAAAATCGAAAATTTCAGATTTTGCAAAATCTGAGATTTGCAAAATCTGAGATTTTGGCGAAATACGCAAAATCTGAGATTGGCCCATTTTGCAAAATCTGAGATTTGCAAAATCTGAGATTTTCGATTTTGCAAAATCTGAGATTTCAGGTCTGCAAAATCTGAGGTTTTCGATTTCCTCACACAATGCAGTGCTCCTGTGCAGACAAAACTTGAGTGTTGCAAACGAAATTTTCACCAACTGAAATTGGGACCCCACACACTGAAATCAAGTGCTCCTAAGCAGACGAAATTTGAGTGTTGCAAACGAAATTTTAACACCTGAAATAGGGACCCCACACACTGAAATCAACTGGTGGCAACCTCCTGCCATCTCTTATAATAAAAATTTTAAGCGCCGAAGGCGCAACCCCCCCAATCCGACAGAACACACTGCCTGGAACTGTCCTAAAGCTGAGCCCAAAAAAATTTGACCCAAAATTTTTGTTGTTGTAGTTCTGAAAATCTCAGATTTTGCACTCACACCAAAATCTCAGATTTTGCAAAATCTGAGATTTTGGTGAAATACGCAAAATCTGAGATTGGCCCATTTTGCAAAATCTGAGATTTGCAAAATCTGAGATTTGCAAAATCTGAGATTTCAGGTTTGCAAAATCTGAGATTTTCAGGTTTGCAAAGTCTGAGATTTGGCCCAGCAAAAAAAAATTCCTGGGTTCGCCAATCTCAGATTTTGCAAAATCTGAGATTTCGCGTTTGCAAAATCTGACACCCGCCGGTTGAGTGGGCAGGTTGGTGAGTGCAGTTGAGTGGGTTGGTGTGGTGAGTGGTGAGTGGTTTGGTGTGGGTGGGTGGCTTGGTGTGGGCAGGTTGGTGAGTGGGGTGGGTGGGTGGGGGTGTGTGAGTGATGGGTTAGTTGAGTGGGTTGGTGTGGTGAGTGGTGAGTTGGTGTGGGTAGGTTGGTGGGCAGGTTGGTGAGTGGGGTGGGTGGGGTGTGGTGGGTTAGTTGAGTGGGTTGGTGTGGGTAGCATGCAGGGTCAAAACCTTGTTTCTTTTTAAAACGCTCCTGCAGGGGCCGATGGCGCCCTAAAAAAAATTTTGGAAAAAAAAAAATTTGCTCAACTTCCTCAAAAATTGCTGCAGAGTTTGTTCCAAACTTTTAAAATTCAAAAACCCCATTTTTTTTCCGAAATTTTTTTTTTGGCCATTTTCAAAAAGACACAAGGTTTTGACCCTGCATGGTAGGGGGTTGAGTGTGGTGCCAACACAGGTCAAACTGGATTTCTGTCTTGATCTTCCTTTTTGGGAAGAGACACAGGCTAACATGCAGGGTCAAAACCTTGTGTCTTTTTGAAAATGGCAAAAAAAAAAATTCCGGAAAAAAATTGGGTTTTTTGAATTTTAAAAGTTTGGAACAAACTCTGCAGTAATTTTTGAGGAAGTTGAGCAAATTTTTTTTTTTCCAAAAAAATTTTTAGGGCTCCATCGGCCCCGCGGGAGCGTTTTAAAAAGACACAAGGTTTTGACCCTGCATGCTAAACCAGGTTTCTGTCTTGAGGCCACACTTGCCGACACAGGTCAAACTGGGTTGCTGTCTTGATCTTCCCTTTTGGGAGGAAAGCAGAGACTGCCGGAATTGACTCGACTGCAGGAATTTTAACATGCAGGGTCAAAACCTTGTGTCTTTTTGAAAATGGCAAAAAAAAAAAAATCCGGAAAAAAAATGGGTTTTTTGAATTTTAAAATTTTGGAACAAACTCTGCAGTAATTTTGGAAGACGTTGAGCAAATTTTTTTTTTCCCAACTTTTTTTTTTGGGGTCCATCGGCCCCGCGGGAGCGTTTTAAAAAGACACAAGGTTTTGACCCTGCATGATACAGTCGTCTGGCCTTGGAGCACTTGAAGGTCGTATTTTCCCGTCTTTGTTCCTAGTTTTTCGCCGACTGTCTTTCCGTCTTTTACCATGCAGGGTCAAAACCTTGTGTCTTTTTAAAACGCTCCCGCGGGGCCGATGGAGCCCTAACATGCAGGGTCAAAACCTTGTGTCTTTTTAAAATGCTCCCGCGGGGCCGATGGACCCCAAAAAAAAATTTTGGCAAAAAAAAAATTTGCTCAACTTCCGCAAAAATTACCGCAGAGTTTGTTCCAAACTTTTAAAATTCAAAAAACCCATTTTTTTTCTGGAAATAAAATTTTGGCCATTTCCAAAAAGACACAAGGTTCTGACCCTGCATGCTAAAAATTTTTTTGGAAAAAAAAAATTTTGCTCAACGTCCTCAAAAATTACTTCAGAGTTTGTTCCAAACTTTTAAAATTCAAAAAACCCATTTTTTTTCCGGAAATTTTTTTTTGGCCATTTCCAAAAAGACACAAGGTTTTGGGGGGGGTTCCGAAGGGGTCCCGAGTGGCGACCGTTTTCCCTGCCGAGAGGCCTTTTCCACCCCCGAGGGACCTCGGAAAGGCCCCCGAAACCCGAAAAACAAGAAACGAACGCACAGTGGGGATTTTTCCCCAATTTCCGACCACATTTGACCAGTGAGAGACTTTTTTTCTCTCACAATGGAAGTTTTTTGAACTGGCAGGTGCCAGGTTTGCCACACCACCAGATAGTGCTGGTTTGGTAGTGTGTTTGGGTGGGGGGGGCGTGGTTCAGCATGATTTAGCCGGGGTAGCCAAAACTGCATACTACTGCACTTTTGACCTGTTCTTGACCACTTTCAGCCAAAAAAATGGGGGAAAAAAAAAATTGGTACCAGTGAAAAAAAAAATTTTTTTTTCACTAGTGAAGAAAAAAAGTTTTTTTTTCACTAGTGAAAAAAAAACTGGGTGTTTTTTTTCACTAGTGAAAAAAAAAATTTTTTTTTTCATCGCAGTTCACTGGGGGAATCCAGACAAGTCAAGTCACTTGAACAACACAGCCGAACAGGTTGGGTTTAGGGGGGCGGCACAGAGCAATCACTTTTAGGATGGTATTACACCCGAATTGTGGCAGATGCCATCCACCAAACAGAGAAGGCACGGGCTAGTATCGAAGCCCTAGAGACACAGCTGGCCCAAGCACGTTACCGAGAGCAAGCATATGTTGCTACCCAAATGTCACACGGCGACCGTGACGCATCGGCAGGGGTCTCCCAAATGCCTCAACAGCACCCTCTACCTCCTGCACTTCCGGAGCAGATGCAACTCGAGCCTGACAACCTGGCGTTAACTCACCCGGCAGATGCTCATGATGTGCGTGCGTGGGAGAGCGCCATTGCCAACAGCCACGAGTTGTTAATTACTCAACTGGAATCTCGCTTGTTAGCTGGGTTGGTACACCTTCCGGGGGGTCAGATCTTACAAGAAGATTTTGACACCGTGAGAGGATGGATTGTATGTGCTTCGTGGTTGCAAAATTGGGCGTCAACTCCGATGACAGCATTGGGTAACAAGGTCTTCCAACGCTTGCTAATACAGTATCAGTACGTTGTTCACAAGAAGCCTCGCCACCAAATTGAAGAAAAGCTTACTCTTCACAATCCCCACGTTCACCCGGTCCTGAAAGCTGCGGCTGCTGTCAAACAGCAACCATCATCGCGTGGGAAAGGACGTGGGCGCGGTTTCTCGATGCAACCACCACAGCGAAGACAGGGAAACGCCAATGCTGGGAAGGGTCATTGACTGGGACCTTCTCAGCTTCTCGCCGTCCAGTCGGTAGACAACTACCCCCCAAAACCCGTGTACGTTATCATGCAGGGTCAAAACCTTGTGTCTTTTTGGAAAATGGCCAAAATTTTATTTCCGGAAAAAAAATGGGTTTTTTGAATTTTAAAAGTTTGGAACAAACTCTGCGGTAATTTTTGAGGAAGTTGAGCAAATTTTTTTTTTTCCAAAAAAATTTTTAGGGCTCCATCGGCCCCGCGGGAGCGTTTTAAAAAGACACATGGTTTTGACCCTGCATGTTATGCAAGTCCCGATTACCTCGTTTCCCCAACCTTCATCTCGACCTCTCAAAAGCTGGTTTCGCACCCAGACAAGACAGCCCATTATTCAGCCAAGAGTTGCTTCCCGACACCACCACCTCTCGTTCCAGCTTGTGCCTCATCAAACCGCTCGTTCAACAGGTTGCTGCCTCCGCTTGTCCCCGCATCCGTCGTCGGTCAATCAGCCCTTGGCAATGCAAGTGTCGAGTGCTGTAGACCAGCCGCAAACAATTGTTGCGAGGGCAATCCTGACTCACGTTGCAACGTCTGCCCGGAGGAATCGGGTTGGAGTCACGAGCCGCGCGCCGGAACGGTTGACCGCACCGATCGTGGCAGCTGCAAGACTGCAACGCATGGTCGAAGGAATGTGGGCGGCGTCAACCACAGATACCAGGAAGTATCTCTGGCAACGATTGACAGCATGGGCGCAGCAACATGCTCTTCCGCTAAATGCAGACACGGCGGTGCTCTTCGTAATGGCCACAGGGGTCTCAATAGGGAGCCAGCTGTCATACAGCAAGACACTGTCTGCAATATTTCGCCACCTTGGGTTCAACAACCAGGCACTTTTGAGCGCCGCGTCTGCTCTACGTGCACAGGGAGCGCTGATCCCGGAAACACAGGCACCGCCGATCCCGCGTATGACGCTCCTGCGGTGGATTGCTCGACAGACACCGCGTGTTCGCCTTGCTGCTATGGTGGCATGGAAATCCGCCAGCAGATGGGGAGAAACGCAGTGCCTCACGTCACAGCAGTTCATCCTCGTCTCCAGCAACGAGGTGATCATCGACTGGTTCACCACGCCGAAGTCAAGCCGAGCCGACCCGTACCGAGCATCTCGACTTGTTGTAATTGTTGGACCGCTGACGGAGTTTATTGCACACCTCTACCAGAAGCTCGCACCGTTCGCCCAGCTCACCGACCTGACAACGGATCGGCTTACCAGGAGCTGGAGGCAAGACCCGGTAATGTCTCCATACAGCGCCCACAGTATCAAGCGCGGGGCAATCACCTATCTGCTCTTTCTCCTCGGACAGGGCGCACCCATTCAGCCCGAGCTAATCTCCCGAGTAGCCAAGCACCAAGCCGAAGTGGGTTTAGCGTCAATGACTATCCGCTATGCAGGCGATATGATAGCCTTGGCACGGGCCCTTCGGACTCAGGATGTTACTCGATTCCTGTAGGGCCTGGAGTTACCAGCTTTTATTCTGGAAACTCACGAGATCGCCTGCCTTGTGTAGCACGGGCACATACCATAACGCGGCGTGCACATAGCTCACGTCTTCCGCAGACAGAATCAGAAATGAAAGCGCCACTGCATGTCACTTCTGTGGAGCCTATGCACATACAACGTCTGCGTGATCGACTTCTCCCCGAAAGAAAGGCTCGTTTCGACGAAGTCTGGAATAAAACATTTTTTCCGACGCTACCACAGCTACCACAGTCAGTTCCACACAGTTTTTCGCAAAAGAGTAAGTTTCAAGAGCGTCATGCTGAAGAGTTGGTAAAATGCGGAGTTGCCCAGCCTGCAGAAGGCCCAGGGAAGTTGCAGAATGTTCCCTTTACGGTACTGGAGGAGAAACCCACCGGTTTCAGACAACGGTTCATTCTCTGGACTAAGCAGGCCAACGAAATAGCAGCAAAGGAGGGGTACAAAGCCGATGTGCCTTTAGGGCATATCTCAAACTATTTGCATGCAGCAATTGACCATTGTGGAAGTATGCGTGATTTCCGTACAGGATTTTTTGCGATCGAAATACCGATCACTTCACGGGAGTGTTTCCGTTTTCCAACGGACTCCGGAAGTTGGTATGAGCTCACACGTCTGCCCATGGGACACACGTGCTCACCAGAACTGATGCATACATTGGCCGCCTCAGCAGCAGGTGATCCCGGGTACGTAGTATCAGCATGTGCGGCCACCGGAGTCTCCACCCAAGTGTGGATAGACAACATCAGGTACACTGGTGATCGATCAGACGTTGTGCGGGAAACACAGCGGCTGGACAGCGTAGCCCAAAAGTGCCGAATCACCTGGAAACAGGCTGATAGTGTGGATTTGGGTGAACAGTATGATTTCCTAGGTGTTGCTTTTGACCACAAAGAAAAGACAGTAGCTCCAGCACAAAAGTTGCTACAAAAGATCGACGCAGTTGACCTATCACAGACCACTGCTTCCGAGTTGGAGTCATTGGGGGGAAGGTTGTTGCATGCAAGCGCTGTGGCAGCTGTGTCCCCAGGCGATTTTTGGTTTGCCTTGAAGTTTTTGAGACGCGTAATGAACGCACTCAACCGTGGAGAACGACAGGAAGTGGATATCGTGAAAGTACCTCCGTCCGCAAGGCGGGAGCTGCAGCGATGGAGAAACGCGGTAAAGAGGTCAAGAAGAATGCAACAGGGCTCACAAGAGCCGGCAGCAACGGTCTTTGTTGATGCCTCTTTGTCCGGCTGGGGAGGGGTAATTGTAAACCGGACCACGGCCGAGATGACGGTCGTTGGAGACAAGTGGGATAAACTGAGGGCAGATGAACATATCAATGTCTTAGAGGCATGGGCCTTAAAAGAAACCTTGTCTCGTTTACCGGAATCACTCCGGGGTTCCCACTTAGACATACGGGTGGACAACACCACAGTGATGGGAGCAGCAAGGAAAGGAGTGAGCTCGCGATCATTCGCGTTGAATCAGGCCGTAATGGCAGCGATACACATCCTCCAGGAGCTCAATTGCACATGGTCGATACGCTGGGTGAAATCTGGGGACAACCCAGCTGACCTACCCTCTCGTGTGCACCCATCTCGACTAGCTTCCCCTGCACTTGTGCAGGAGGTCGCACAAGCAATCGGGGCTTTCTTAACTGGCGATGGGGTGGCGGCTGACGGTCGCTGCAAACGTGCAAGCGGCGCAATGCCCCACTCGTGAGTTCCTCTCTTGTTAAGTACATAGTACAAGACACAGTTTCCCCTCTTCTTCCCGTTCTGGTTGAATAACTCTGCGCCTAGCTGTTGACGCTGACGGATTCTCGCAGTTCACTGGGGGAATCCAGACAAGTCAAGTCACTTGAACAACACAGCCGAACAGGTTGGGTTTAGGGGGGCGGCACAGAGCAATCACTTTTCCCACCCATCCCTCCCCCTTCTGACGGTCGCTGCAAACGTGCAAGCGGCGCAATGCCCCACTCGTGAGTTCCTCTCTTGTTAAGTACATAGTACAAGACACAGTTTCCCCTCTTCTTCCCGTTCTGGTTGAATAACTCTGCGCCTAGCTGTTGACGCTGACGGATTCCTAGTGAAAAAAACACAGTGGGTAAAATTGGTTTTTTGCCCACTGCCAGTGAAAAAAACTTCTCAGAGTGAGAGAAAAAATTTTCCAGAAAAAAATTGGGTTTTTTGAATTTTAAAAGTTTGGAACAAACTCTGCAGTAATTTTTGAGGAAGTTGAGCAAAAAATTTTTTTTCCAACTTTTTTTTTTGGGGTCCATCGGCTCCGCGGGAGCGTTTTAAAAAGACACAAGGTTCTGACCCTGCATGGTACATAGTTGGATTGGGTGGTTGCGCCTTCGGCGCTTGAATCTTTTATCAAGAGAGATCACTCAGGTTGTTCTCAGTCGATTTCAGTGTGTGGGGTCCCGATCTCAGCGTGTTTGCGATTCGTTCGCAACACTAACAGTTCGGCTGCCTAGGAGCACTGGACTTCAGTGTGTGGGAGACCCAACTTCAGCGTGCTTGCGATTCGTTTGCAACACTATACAGTCGTCTGGTCTTGCACTTGAAGGTCGTATTTTCCCGTCTTTTTTCCAAGTTTTCGCCGACTGTCTTTCCGACTTTTCCCGGGTTTTACACGCTCTTTCTCATCTCAAAAAGGTCGAGATAAGGGCGCAACCCAAAAACGGGCCAAAAAGGTCGAGATAAGGGCGCAACCCAGAAATGGGCAAAAAAGGTATCGATAAGGTCTCATGCGACGGTATCGGGACCGCCGCCATCTTCACTTTGTACCCAGGATACAAAGTGAAGATCCTGTTTGGAGACAAAGTGAAGATTTTAAGTCGAAAAATCTTCACTTTGTCTCCTGGGTACAAAGTGAAGATCCTGTTTGGATACAAAGTGAAGATCCTGTTTGGAGACAAAGTGAAGATCCAGTTTGGATACAAAGTGAAGATTTTATGTCGAAAAATCTTCACTTTGTATCCAAACTGGATCTTCACTTTGGAGATCTTCACTTTGTACCCAGGATACAAAGTGAAGATCCTGTTTGGAGACAAAGTGAAGATTTGAAGTCGAAAAATCTTCACTTTGTCTCCTGGGTACAAAGTGAAGATCCTGTTTGGATACAAAGTAAAGATCCAGTTTGGAGACAAAGTGAAGAATTTAAGTCGAAAAATCTTCACTTTGTCTCCTGGCTGACTGTGGTGTTTACAGTGCATTTTGATGGTGTGAGTGGGTGAGATGGGGGTGTGAGATGGTGTGGTTGATGATTTGGTGTTGTGTGGTTTGGGGTGGGTGTTTGAGTTGGTGGGTGGGCTGAGTGGGTTGGGGGGGGTGGGTTAAGTGTTGCCAACACAGGTCTGCGCACAAACTGAGCACAGAAGACTTTTGCTCAGGAATTCGTCTGTGCGCCGTTGTGCAGGAAACGTGAGCGGAATAACACGAGGGTAAGCTATTTGTCTTTTTTTCCGTTCTCGTTCTTTTTCATTCCCTGTGAGTGTAGTTCATACACTCCTGTGCTGCTTGGCACATTTCTTATTGGCTGAAAACGAAAGTGCTCTCCATTCCCGTTCGTGTTGTTGCAGAAGGAGGAGGGAGGGAGAGGGGGCAGGGTAAAACGCCATCCAGGGTCACAAGGCCTGGACAGTCTTCTGACTGAGCTGTTGAGTGACCTGCTAGAGACTTTTGACCAGATACAAAGTGAAGATTTTTTCGACTAAAAATCTTCACTTTGGATTCTAACAGGATCTTCACTTTGTACCCCGGATCCAAAGTGAAGATCCAGCTTGGATACAAAGTGAAGATTTTTCGACTTAAAATCTTCACTTTGTATCCAAACAGGATCTTCACTTTGTATCCAAACAGGATCTTCACTTTAGAGATCTTCACTTTGTATCCAAACAGGATCTTCACTTTGTATCCGGGGCAGGATCTTCACTTTGTATCCTGGAGACAAAGTGAAGATGAGCCAAAGTGAAGACCAGCCAGTTTGTTCCAAACTTTTAAAATTCAAAAAACCCAATTTTTTTCCGGAAACTTTTTTTTTGCCATTTCCAAAAAGACACAAGGTTTTGACCCTGCATGATAGTACCAAGTGAGAAGAAGTGTGGAAACAGCATAGAATGTAAATGTTGCCAACAAGCAAAAAAGAGAGAGTGAAAACAAGAAAAAAGAGCTGTTAAAACGGAAAAGAGGCTGATCAATGGTTTCTCAAAGGCCGCGGTTTGGTGTAGTGTGCTGTGAACCAGCACACTCTGCCGTGCTTTGCTGGTGCTGTGAAGAGGACGGCTGAAGCGCCGGCTGGTGTGGACTAGTTTCTCTTGTCTTAGTGCACTCAGCATTGGTCGGACCCGGTGCAGGTGCAACTGGTGCAGATACGGCTGGTATGTCAACCTGTGGGTTGTTCGGTGGCACTTCTTCCTTGAATTCTACCGCATCCAGTGCAGAACGTCGGCCAGGCGGTCGTGGGAGTGCCTTGTGATATCGAAATCCCTCAGTTATGTTAGGGATGAAGCCAGAGGTGACAGAAAATTTTGCCACAGGGAAGGGGGCTTGTGGCAGCCAAGCGTTCATAGCAAAGTTGCTTTTCAATCCTTCGATGTTGGTTCTTCCTAACCTAGACAAGCAGAATTGTCAAAGGGCACCCACTAACACTCGAACAGACAGGTTGGTTTTACCAAACAATAATCAATATCGCGCCGAAGGCGCGAAGGAAAAAAACACCACCCTGCAACAAAACCCTGGATAGCCCTAGGATAAGCATTGGATAAAGCCTGGATAATAGCAATTTTTAACGCCACTAGTTTAATATTCGCGAAATTTCCGGAAAAAAATCGGGTGGATAATAGGTCTACCCCCCCTTTAAGTGTTTGCAGAGGTCATCTGAGGCTCGGCTGGGGGGAAACATCCTTAGCAGCCCTTCTAGGACATGACCGACCAGAGACAGAACGCTGGGCCCATGGCAAGGTACCAGATGCTGAAAGACCCGCCCGACTTCCAAGCCCAGTTCCTCAGGACCCCCTGCCGGCAGGGAGACCCTGCCAACGCAACAAGCAGCAACAAGCTCGAACGACTGGGCATAACGCGCCGCAGGCCGAACCAATGTGCCACATTGACGATCGGACGTGTACAAAGCAGACCAGGCACGAACGCGAAGAGAGCGATGATTGAACCGTTGCGCAAAGCAGACCAGTGGCATGAATGACGTTTACAAGTGACACGTGATTGTCATCATACGTGATCCACTGCTCTCCTTCTTGCGCACAGCAGACCTAATGGCCGCTGTGTCTCGGCCGCTGCTTCCGGCTCAGCATTCACTCAAACTTCTGCATTGAACGCCCCTCAGGTTGCCAGTGCAAGACACTTGCAACAATTTTACAAACTTCCTTTTCCTGTTCACAGTCCGTGCACTTCAGCAAATCGTGTTGGCAGAATGATAACATTGCGAAGGTCGTTCCATCAGTTGCAGCCAAGCCGAACAATCCACTCTCAAGATGAAAACAGATGGGTCACAGCGCCCCGCTTGATGCTGTGCCCTGAGAATCGTGCCATGCTGGGCACGGAGTCCCACATGTGTGAGAGTCTGCTTGTTGTTGTTGTTGTTGTCAGCTTGTCGAACGGTGCAAGAACCCGGAAAATGGACGCTATCTGGCCCGTCAGGTCGCCTCGGATCACCGCCCACTTTGACGGAGTAACATGCAGGGTCAGAACCTTGTGTCTTTTTAAAACGCTCCCGCGGAGCCGATGGACCCCAAAAAAAATTTTTGGAAAAAAAAATTTTGCTCAACTTCCTCAAAAAATACTGCAGAGTTTGTTCCAAACTTTTAAAGTTCAAAAAACTCAATTTTTTTCCGGAATTTTTTTTTTTGCCATTTTCAAAAAGACACAAGGTTTTGACCCTGCATGGTAAACGGGTTGGTCTTCGGCCCTTCGGCGTGGCGTGCCAGTCGATTATCACTTCCGTCGACGTCACCAGAATAAACTGGTCCGACGAAAGGTCCACCACCTCGGCCCACCGAGATGCAGTCTTCCATGCCACAATTACCGCAAGGCAAATGTCCGTCCTTTGTGTGAGCGCCCACCGGATGAGACACTCCTTCGGCACCGGCGGTGCTTGGTTCACAGGGATAGCGGCCCCGGTCGCTCGGAGGGCGGAAGCAAGGCTGAGTAATGGGACGTTGGTGATGCCGATGTGGCGAAATGCTCCGCTCAGCGCCTTCGTGTAAGCCAGCTGGGCTTGGGGGGACACCCCTGTGGCCAGGACGAATAGGCAGGCCGTGTCCGGATTGATCGGCAGGCAGTTGCTGTGCGCCCATCGGGCTAGGCGCGCCCAAAGGAGCTGCCGCTGCTGCGATGTTGACGACGCCCACATGCGACTTACGAGCACCTGAAGAAGGTGTTGTGCGGTTGCCGCCGACGTTGACATCTCCCCCGTACGGTTCGTAGCGCCACCGCCTATCGCCCTCTGGCTCACGTGTTGTAGCACGGCTCTGCCGATTAGCGAGAGACCTTCGGATTCGACGGCAGGCGTTGCGATTCCTTTGTACAGAACGGGAATTGG
Organism: Diplonema papillatum; assembly: GCA_030068145.1. Classification (NCBI taxonomy): domain Eukaryota; phylum Euglenozoa; class Diplonemea; order Diplonemida; family Diplonemidae; genus Diplonema; species Diplonema papillatum. Next base: position 28,319 of record JAPJBO010000832.1, read on the forward strand.
TGTTTTGGGAACTGGCGAAGGCTGCGGGAGTTGGCGTGGTACCTTCCTCTGAAACCATGCGAACTTGGGTCTTGGGGAAGCAATTGGCGCGTTGTTGGCCGGTGGTGCGGTGTCCGTTGCTGGGCGGAAGGTGACTGGCTTGACTATTGGGGAAAGCATGGGTGACGCGGTGTTGGCTACAGGACGGAAGGTTACTGACGCGGTGCTGGCTACCGGGGGGAAGGCCAGTCAATTCTCCCCGGCCTCCACGTTTCCCCGTGTGTCGCCGTATCCTTTCCGTCCCTTACCGGCGCCGCCCTTGAACCCCTTCCCACCTTTCTTGGGTGTCGCGTCCCACTTCCTTCTCTGCTCGGTGCGAGCCCTCGCCAGCGCGATCCCGCGGTGGACGCGGTCGTCCGACTTCTCCTCGACCGCCTGCTTGATGGCACCGGTCGGCACCCGGTCTTTGCACCACGCATGCTTATACATGACGTCGTGCAAAAGCTTGTTACCAAGCTCGACCTGGTAGCCGTTTTCCTCCCATCCTTCTGCAGACGAAGATGCCATTATCCAATCACGAAGACGCCCAAATGCATCCTCCAGCGCCGCACCCCCGGCTCGATCCTGCCAGCCCGCGACGTATCGAAACCGAAGATTCGTAACAAGACCCTCCGGGTCGGTCTGCAGCACGCTGATCCATTGAAGGACGTCCGATGCGTCTTCCGCATAAACCGCGGTCTTCCCATGTTTCCCCGTCGGGGCCGCTTTTTCTCCCTGCATGATCATCTGCATCATTTGCTGCTGGACCTGCATCATTTGAAGCTGTTGTTGCATCAACTGCCCAAGATCGACATGCGGAGCCGGCTGTCCGGGCGACGTTGAGTGGGGTGGGGTGCGCGGCGGACGCGGTGGACCCGGGCGGAACGGTGCCGGTGCCGGTTCGCCCTTCTGCCAGCACCCTTTCAGGCGCGCCTCCTTCTCGAAAAGGCCTGGTTCACCTCCCAGATTTCGCGAGCCATCGCGGCGACCCGGTTCGCAGACTTGATGCCTTCAAGTTCACTGTCATCAATCCCAAGGGCAGCGGCGATGACAGCTTTGAACGCGCCCTCGTGCTGGCTCTCCGGGATGGTCTTCACGTGATGCGCGGCCCACTCAATCAGTTCACGCACGTCCAGCGTCCTCCGGCCGCGAGGTTCACCAACCTTCTCCCGGAAGGCGTCCACAAGTCCTCTCGGAAATTCGAAGTCATACTTCGTGTTTGTGATCCCATCAACCGAGAATACCGACTCCATCGTTCGTATTTTGGTTCTCGAGTAGCCCACACCCCCCTCCTCCTGGTTTACTGGCTGGGTTGTCCTGCTCTGGGTTTGATGTCCGATTCCCACAGTGAAACTGAGATAAAGCTGATGCGGAAGTTGCTGCTGGTGCTGGAACTGCTGCAAACACTCCAATCTTTATCAGAACATAGCATTTAACGGAAGCTGGAAAATATATAGCGGAAGCTGGAAAATATATAACGGGAGCTGGAAAATATATAACGGAAGCTGGAAAATATATAACGGGAGCTGGAAAATATATAACGGAAGCTGGAAAATATAACGGAAGCTGGAAAATATATAACAGAAGCTGGAAAATATAGAACGAAAGCTGGGAAAAATATATAACGGAAGCTGGAAAATATATCAGTCATTCTCCTGGCGACCGTTCAAAAATGACCATCCTATTGCAGCGCATACAGTCACCAAAGGTGTCACTAAATCGACCAATCTTTGATGCTATGATCACAGGTGTCCCTGGTCTCTCTGTTCCCGGGGTTTTAGAAAAAAATGACGACCCCCCTTGGACAAGTTCGGCCCGATATAATTATACTTAGATTATACCGGGGGCGCGTGTGATACGTGCCTGTTGCTCCCGAGAAGACACGGAATGGAAAGATCGGTCACGAAATTGTCAAAATACCACCTCGGATCACACAAAAGGTTGACCCCCATGACCCTCCTGTTGCACCCCACTTCACCAGGCAAATTACCATCACCCTATGAACGCACTTCAGAACTGGGATGGCGGGTACTGAGCCCACAGGGTGCTAGGCCCTCGTGGTGCCCCTTGTGGTATAGTACGGTGCCACAGGGGAAAGCTGTTGCAGCCCATACACTCACCATCCCCGCCTCTAATTTGGTCAATCAAAGATGGTTTTAATCCGGAGCATGCCTGGGAACTCTGTTCCCGGGGTGCTACAGAAAAACTCGCGACCCCCTCGATGGCAAAAGACGAGAATGCGTTTTTCGCAAAACCTAGTTTTGGGCTTAAGCCCGTCAATATCGAGCTTCGGAGCCCACCGAGGGTCGGAATGAAGAGATCGTTCAAAAACGCCCTCGGACCAAAGAAAATGACGAGGGGTTGACCTCCAGATGGGTTCTTCCATATTTGAACGGTCGCCAGGAGAATGACTGATATAACGGAAGCTGGAGAATATATAACGGAAGCTGGAAAATATATAACAGAAGCTGGAAAATATATGAGACGATGCCAAACCCCCCTTTGCACTAATAAATCTTTTTTTGACGTCACCCTATACTGGCCCCGAACCCCCATCTGTGTGGCCCAAAACGGGTCCCAAACGGTTTTTGACGGGCTGAGTCGAGGTAAAGGGGTCTACGAAGGCCCACGAATGGGCCCAGGTGGCCCCAGGTGGGCCCCGGAGCGGGCACTCAGTGCGAGGGGGGGTGCCCCCAAAATGGGGTCATTTTCAAAGCCTCGCCACTTCTCAAGCTAGTCAAACACCTTCTGGCCTCCAGCGGGAAACCCAGACTACACAACGACAAGATCGGCTGTGTTCCGCTGTAGATAGCCACCAGCGGGTCCTCTTGAAGCCGAAGAATGTTCTCAGGGGTCACAGATAGCCCTACTTGGCCACCCCGCCTGCAGCGCCTGCAGTGGGCGGGCACACCTTGTAAATAGAGTGGGTGCAGCAGGTGCACCCTGCCTAGAATCCGGCTTTACCAGCAATACTAATTAAGAAAACAGATTGACCCAGGGAAACGGAAACTAAGAGGAAACGAGACGTGGTCAGTCCATGCAGAGACGACTCGTAGCCAGCAGGACCTTTTGCGAAAAGGTCTCTGGTGAGGACCTGATCGGTTTATTTCTTTTTCGCCCTAATGACAGAGAGGGTGAAGGTTGACATCTGGAAGTGCCTTTTTGGTAGGCTTTCAGAAGCCTTCAACAGCCTTGACGACGAGGCGAGCCGGTGACGCATCGTGAGCGGTTTGGACTGGGCACGTGCCCGGTATAGGGCTGTTGGAATGGTCGTGGGTGAGAATTTCAGGAAGAACCGGGGAAAGGCTGCCGAGATTGGCGTTGGCGGGAGGCCCACAGTCGTCATCTTGGCTCTTTTGCATTTTTCCACCCTATATATTCTGCGTTTTCCTGGTAAGCACTGTGTTCTCAAAAGCGGGTGAAGCCAGATTCTAGGCAGGGTGCACTTGCATACCACACATTCTAAGCGTGTGCCTGCCCACTGCTGGCGCTGCACACATGGGGCTAACTGTGACCCCCGAGAGCATTCTTCGGCTTCAAGAGAACCCGCTGGTGGCTATCTACAGCGGAACATAGCCGATCTTGTCGTTTTGAAGTCTGGGTTTTCCGCTGGAGGCCAGAAAAGTGTTTGACTAGCTTGAGTAGTGGCGAGGCCCGAAAATGACCCCATTTTGGGGCTCTCCCCCTCGCAGAGAGCCTGCTCCGGGGCCCACCTGGGCCCACCTGGGCCCATTCGTGGGCCTTCGGAGACCCCTTTACCTCGACTCAGCCCGTCAAAAACCGTTTGGGACCCGTTTTGGGCCACACAGATGGGGGTTCGGGGCCAGTATGGGGTGACATCAAATTTTTTTATTAGTGCAAAGGGGGGGGGTTTGGCATCGTACCATATAACGAAAGCTGGGAAAAATATATAACGGAAGCTGGAAAATATATAACGGAAGCAGAAAATATATCACGGAAGCAGAAAAATATATAACGGAAGCAGTTCCGATATATATTTTCCCGACTAAGTGCTTCCCATGGCTTCCGATGCTTTTCGGCTCAAATTTAATTCACATGCGGAACGTGCGGAAAAGGTCCAAAAAGCCGGGGAAAAAAACTTTTCCGAATGTCATGCAGGAGGGGTACAAGCTCTAGAAAAGGGTCCAGGGTGTACCTGGTAGGGAGAGTCTGCCCCAACTTGCCATATTTGGGTCACCAAGTCCACATCAGCATCGCATTCGCTGATCCTTTGCGGGCTTCGTGGTTTTGTGCGGTTGGCTTGGTGGCACGGGATCTATCGGCTTGTTGCAGACCACCTGCCAAGAAGCAATCAAGTGCTTTGTTCCTCTTTTCCCGTTGAAACGTCCTGCCCACTCCTTACCGGAAAACAAGTATGCTTTGCTTCTAAAACAGAACTACCTTCGTCTTCTTGCAAATAGTAGGTGGGACGTTCTTGATTAGAGTGTACGTAAGTTAATATAGATGGTCGCTTCACACTGCTGCACATCGGCTGTCAGCTGAGGCCTCTGCCCTTTGCTGCATTGAAGGCGTCCGGGCATATTCGTATTGCCCCACAGGTTGATAAGCCAGGCCAAAAGACACATCCCAGGAGAAAAGAATCGGGGCAGGTTGACATTTACATAAGCCCTGCTCGCAGTCCATGATCGCAAGCTGGGACATGTTGGTTCGGCGGGTAGTCTACAAGGCGAAATGAGAGCAAGATTTTGTACAAGAACCTCAAGAACGTCCACTTTTGCTTTGTGTGTGTTCGGCAAATGGTCCACGCAATCAGTATGGTTAGTTGCCCGACTCGGATGTAGGACGCACCTTTCGGACATCCCGTCCAAGGTTTGCACAGAAATGCTGACTGTGACTAACCACTGACAGTAGGTGGTGGACCTTACACACATGTGAGTGCCAATTTTAATACATGCGGAAACACATGCGGAAAACACGTGCGGAAACACGTACGGAATTCCGCACGTACGGAAAATCACAGTTTTTATTCACGTGCGGAATTCCGTACGGTCCGCATGCGGAACGCAAGGCCTGGTGCTTCCGATAAGCTTAATCCTCTAAATATTATATAGGCGTACATGTATGATATTAAGAGCATTTTGTAAATATTAAGAGAATGCAAATATGAAAAATGTAAATATTAAGCGACGGGGGGGTTTACTACTACTACGCACCTGACCGCCTTTTCTTACGTGGGCCTTAACAAATTGGTCAGCTGATCTGCAAACTCATGCAACCATAATATCAAACAGCGGAAAATAACTAGGGTGGGGGACGCCGTGATGCCGAGGACACAGACGCCAGCGCGTGGTCGCACACCTGTGGGTGGAAGGGAGAGCTCTGGTGCTCTGGCGAGTTCGGTGAAGCGCCCGATGGAGGAGGTGAGGGAGCTGCGCGTCCTCGTTAAAAGGCAAGAAGACATGTTGGAAAAGCAAGGCGCCCTACTCATGGGCCACGCGCAGCTGTTGTACGAGCTCAGGGAAGACGTCCTGCGGCTGAAGGAAGGCAATTGCCGCTCGTTGGGACCTCCGGCCGATGGCCACTGCGGCGACTCCATGAAGCAAATTACATCGCGGACACTGCGGGGCCTCACCGGTGCAGTCGAAAGGCTTCAAAAAGACTTGCAGCGCACTGAACGCAATGTTGCAAATCTTGCACAAAAGTCGGACCTGTCCCTCGAAGAACCCTCTCTTCCTCTGGATGATACTCATGGGGAGAAGTCCGAGACTGCATTGGATACCCAACGTGATACTGCGGATGAAGCATGCCCCGCAGTCGAAGTTGAGCAGTTCCGTGCTACCGTGGCGTCGACAGTTCTTTTTCAGAAGGAGGACTACGATTTCGAAAGGCAAGCTTCGCGAAAATCGAGCGTTTCACGCAGAGACGATGGCCCGATTAGGGGAAGGGGGCGACTTGTTCGGACTGCAGGGATCGGAGAGGCTGATAGAGTGACAAGTTGCTTCAGTAGGAGATCGTCTGCAGGGACGGAGGAAGCTGGGAAGGATATTGGGAGCGACTTGTATAGCCGAGGTATGGCGCAGAAGAAGAGGAGGGAAAAAGAAATTTTGGAAAGGAAACTACGGGAAGAAGACGAAGAAAAAAGACTGCTGCGTCAGACGCCCGAGATATCCACGAGGGCGAAGCGGGCGAGGTCGAGAGAGGACAAGCCGTTGGTGGCGCGTTCAGACGAGTGGAGGGAAAAGAGAGAGCTTAAGAGGGAGCATCTGCGCCGCGAAATGCGTAAAATCGAGGATGAGTCTCTTCGCCCGTCCCCTGAGCTAAATGGGCAGTCTCTCAAGATGGCTGCCCTCAGACAGCATCAGGTAAAGGAGCAGCATGAGGTTCAGCCTCAGCAAGAGCAACACCCCGGAACAAGTCAATTGCGGAGAGCCTCCCCCAAGTCCGTGTCGCCTCCGCGGTCGTTGGCACCTGGATCTCCGTTCTCATCGCCGCCACATCACCCGGGTATTCCGCTCAACTACAGCAATATTACCTCACCCTCCTTCTCCGACATGTCCGCGGATGAGCTGCTGGAGCGCTTACGCAAACGCAGGTATGTCTACTCAATCTGTCATTGTAGGACCCTTTTGAGCATGAACAACCCGAGTAGTTGTGATTCAGAAATGCTGTCTTGAATGAGAGGCAGTTTTGTGAAGTCATTTCATGTTTAAACTTTGCTCCGACCGGAGGTATTTGACACGAAGTTCCTACTGAATGTGAGTGGGTTGCAGTCAGTTTACCAACCTCTGACTCCACACTGGAAGTTGTAGTTTCCCATCAAGACACAAGGCGATCGGAAACACCTCGGGGATATGGCCTACTCTCTCTCTCTCTGAACTGCGACGAATTTGTTCTGGAGGACTCGGAGACAATACCAACCTATCTGCAGGGAAATGCTGGGTCTGTGCTCGTCGGAGTCTCCTGCCGGTAAACAAGTTTTGCCGTTGAGTAGTCCGCTCTCACTTGCGGGGATGTAAGATCGCGGCTTTTATGGTGATCGCGCTACGGCCACCTGATGTCAGAGCATCCAAGACTGTCTCTCGGTTGTCACATCACCTTTACGAACAAAGCCAAACCTGAAAGGCAGCTGTCCTCTGATGGCGATTTTTAGAGAATGAAGTAATGCAGTATAGTCCATCGGAAACCTCTCCGCCCTATCATTCTGGAACGACCAGCTCCCAACCTGAGCTTCTCGCTATCGGGTTGGAGCCCCGCGGGTCAGTCGCATCTTGTGGTCAAGCGCAAACCATTTGCACGGCGCAAGGAGTACCCATTAGGCTTATTAGTCACAAGAGCACTTATCCTCTGTTGTGTTCGAGTCCCGCCTCTCTCTGCTGTAACTTCTCGCCCACGTTTAGAACGCATTAGATGGCGCTCTCGCTTTCGCCATAGACATGTACGTCAACTTCGCTTCCCTGTGTTATGCAAATACTTGAAGTTCATTCCTTTCGTCTGCACGCCGGAATTGTGGCACCGAACATCATTACGCTCTGCGCATGAGTATCTCACCGGGTAGATTGCAAACTTGTCATGAGGTGAAAGTATGCCAGTGGCTTATATATGGGTCTGGTGCTCCGAGCAACCAAAAACAAAAAAAGCACAGAATGATGCCCCGTCTGAGGGGCCCAGTAGTAGTGCTACAGTACAGCAGTCACACTAGCAGTACACAGCACCGGTTACTGCACCTTTGGATCATCGTTGAAGCAACGTCCAGCCTCAATTTTGGAACCTCCGACTGGCCCAATAGCTTGAAAAAATTTTCCGCGCCTGCGGCGCTGGTATTTCTGGCTTGTGTATTGTTTTCATGACGTGTTGCCAAGAAAGCGAAGACCGCGCTTGTCCGCCCTGCTGTGGCAGATTACTGCCAAGTGTTCTTGAATGATCCCGGCACACTGCTACAGTACCCCAACACTCGCCTTCTTCGCATGGCTCTTTTACTTCCCGAAGGACAGTCTCTGTTGTGGACAGTAGTGACAACCACAAAAGAGGTGCACCCTGTCGGGTACATAAACGCAGTTGTGCCGCAACTGGGATTTTTAGTAACTCCGAGCAAGTTATGGGCAGTTACAGGGGAGTACTTTTATATATAAGGCCCTGGACCGTGACAGTGGACCAAACAGGAAAAAAAAGAACGCAAAAAAAGGCGGAACTTCACAAAAAAACTAAAGGTAGAAAGACACCCAATCTGTATGCCCATCGTCGGAAACACAAAAAACTAAGGAGAAGAACAGGGAAAATATGCCCCTCACCATCGAGCGGTGCACGCAAGTGTTTGATGGGGCGGTGGTGCTGAACAACGTATCGCTGTCCGTAGAACGTGGCGAGATTCTTGCGCTCAGCGGGCCATCAGGTGTCGGCAAGACGACGCTACTACGCTGCATTTCGGGCTTGGACTGTCCAAAGACGGGCACAATCAAAGCGGATGGCAAGTCGCTGCATGACTTGGGAGCGGACCGATGGCGTGCGAAGGTGCTGTACTGCTCGCAAGATCGGTACAGCGCTGGTTTCAAGAAGACACCCTACGAGCTCGCAGGTTATATTGCTACCTTCCGAGCCGTAAAAATTCACGATCTTCCACAAGCCAGCGCAGCCGTCGCGGAGCGCCTCGGTCTGCCCGTAGCCAAGTTCAACGCCCCCTGGACCAGCCTTTCGGGTGGAGAAGCGGCACGTGCCCGGCTTTCGATAGTTCTTGCTCAACATCCAGATTACATCCTTCTTGACGAACCCTCGGCGTCCCTCGACCCGGAATCATCGGCGCTGCTTGAAAATGAAGTTCGCAAAACAGGCGCTGGCGTGCTTTGGATCACGCACAACCTCGAACAGGCCAAACGCTTCACACGGATCTTCTACTTCGAACCGCGACAAGAGAATGCAGATGCCTGATCTCCGTACTGGCGGTTGTTGCTGCCCAAAACACGGGTTCTGCAACGAATGGATATGGAATGCAGTTTCGCTTGTCACACAGACAGTGCTAGCTTTTGTGCCAACTTCGATCAGCGCTGTTTGCAAGCGGCGGGGGAAATGCAGCACTCCTAGAGGTCTCACTCTCTGTTACGCAACAATGCAAAACAGTCTCACTGTCTTACACGATTGGCGTTGCTGCCTAACGACGCTGAGCTTTGTTCAGGCTGACCGCAGCACTGTCTCTGCTTCCTGCCCACGCCCGCAAACCCGCTCCTGTTGTACGCCCGCCTACTGCTATTCACTTCTACCTCACTAGAGAGGGAGCTCCTTGCGCTCCTGACCAAAGAAGAGTCCCTTTTCTGAATATGTTCGGCTTCGTGTTTGTGCCACGGACGGGTCGAGAGCCACTGCTTTGTCCACGCGGAGATGTGCGAGGTGCGCAAGTCAAGGACCCATGCGAAGCGTCAAACCTGGCGTACTTCAAGCCCCTCCCGGGGCCACCGCCATCAGAGAATACAAAGATCCGCCTCAGTCCCGTCAGGTCTAGCAGTGCGCACTGAACGACCGTCGTGCCTGCGCTCTCGACGCTGACGCCTCAGATAGTTCTTTTTTCTGCACAGGCTTCAGAGTCGAGGCTATTTCTCTTCGTTGCCTCAGCAGTGTTGCTATGACTCGCACTGCCATTCCCCTGGCAACTAGCCACTTTCCAGACTGTTCCGTTCTGAAATCCATCCAAAATGGGGGTTTTCATCGGTGGCGGAGTATTTCCTCAGATTCTTGTGGTTAAGCCCACACCCAAGAGGGTCAGGAGAAGCACCTATAAAGTGCCTACCTGCAGGGCATGAGCTTCCCATGCCAAATTCCGTCAGCTGACGGAATTTGGAAATCCGGGCGGCTCAAAAAATAAAAAGAAAAAGTGCAAAAAACAACCTTCGATGAAAAAAGTTGTGGGGGTCCGGTGGAGGCGTGGGTTAGGCCAGCTGTGCCAAGCTGGCTGGCGGTCAGGGGCTGGCCATCGGTGGGTCGCCGCTGGGCATGGTGGGCTGACTGGCAGAAGTTTGGGGCTGCCGCCGGTGCTGAGCCGAGTGAGAGAGTCGAGGCTCAGAAGCAGCCCAGAATTCGTGACAGATTCTCTCCGAGTTGACACAAGTGCCTTGTTCCGTGTGATCTCCGGTCTGCATCTACTCGTGCCAATGATTTACCAGCACACACTATCTGAGTTGTGGATGAATTTGAAATGGGCTGTTGGCTTCAGGGGGAGCGGGGCGAGGGTCACACAGATGGCAAACGGTGCCACCAGTACGTTGGTCGTATGTCTTACGCGACAAACGGACTGAGAAGTGCAAACTCGTTCTCCACCTGAATGTACCGTACCGTTTGCCGGGGGGCGGTGCCCCCCGGACCCCCCCTTTTGGAAGGTTCGGGTGGCCTAAATAAGCAAATCGATTTCAGAGCGGGGAAAGCAAATTGGCTATTGAGACGGAATTTGGAAAACTGAGGAAAAATGAAGCTAATAGCCTGACTACCTGGGCCACAAAAAAAAAAACAAGCCCAACCAGTTTTTTGAATTCCTCACCAAAAGTGAGGATAGCGGGAGCACTGGGCCATAGGATAATACAGGGGGTCTTTTGCGCACCTCAAATGCGCAAAAAGAAATATAAAATCGTGTCCGGATCTTGTGTCAAGGTGTACTCCAGTACACACATGAACTGTGGGTGGGGCTCCGGGTGTGCATGGGAGGGAGGCCCGGCGGAAGGTTGCGGAGGGTCGAGGGCGGTTGCGGAGGGTCGAGGAGGGTCGGCAGAGTACGCACGTTGAAGAGCTCCCGCGTGTGCTCGTCGAACTGGCTCGGATCAAGCCTGTTTCAGCCTCTCCGACCTTTACAGACTATGCTGCGAAGTTCGTGGTAGCTCCACAGGCTAGGAAAGTTGTCGTCGCTGTATCCAGAGGCCGTGTGTTCTGCCTTTGTGAACCCTTGCCCGCCGTGAATGCCATGAGTACTGCCCTCTTCCACCATCTTGGATAGACACGCCTCACGCTCGCACCACCCGAAACCGAAACGACCCATGACCTCAAGAGCTGTGCCTCCCGCTGTGCCCGAATACACCCCGCTTTCTAATAACTATTGTCCAATCAGGTTTGAAGGCATATGTAAGCTCTGCCCACAGTCCATCGCAAACTGAGACTAGTCAGAGGTACTTTTTAGCAACAACATCCTCCTCTATCGGAAACAAGTATTTGCTTTTGTGTGACAGTTCAAAAATTTCCGCGCCTGCGGCGCAGGCATAGTTTGCATCTGTCTCTGCGGTGGGGCATAGCTAGTTCCCTGTCCCCAAAACGGTCGAGTGCCTGTCCAAGAGCCTGACAAGAAATATTAATTCTGGGCCCTCCAAAAAATCAAATAATTCGTCCACAAATTGCATGGCCATAAAATAGAATTCCACAAATTAAAGGGCCAAAAATTGTCAGGGTGTACAAAGCCTTCAGGCCAAAAAACTTCCAGATGCGCAAAACACCCGTTTTTGGCCAAAATCACGTCTCTGTATTATGCACTGCACTGGGCTGGTGTATAAAAAAAAACGGGGGCTTCGGGCTCCGGACTCAGGGCTCGTGCCACCCCTTTGATCAAAGCAGAAATTGTAGATGCTGGACTGCATGTGGTATACTACTACGCAGTGCATAACGTACTCGATCGTTAAGCAGCGTCCCCGTCGGGCTTTGGGTCCGCCCGCCTGGTTGAAAGGCGAGTTACATTCGGAGTCCACTTATCCGAGGTCTTCGAGTAGCGCTATTGGAGATGTCGCTTGATGACCCCCCCCGTCTTCCGTGTTTCCTGTCTTATGCCTTCTCGCAGCGCGGGCGATACCATCGCCGCTACCTCCCGGGCGTGCCGGTCGCTGTCGGCGCTTTCGTTTGGTATTCTGCTCCTCTCCCTTCCGTACTTCATTTAGATGTGGGTCGACTGCCGCCTGTTCTTCTGCTTGGGTTGCGGTCACCCTCTGTTTCCTTCCTGTCGTCCGTTGCTTGCTCGTCGGCGGTTGCGCGCTCTGCTCTCCCGTCTGTGCTATGCTCGCGCTGGCTTCCTACTACCTCTAGACTCTGGCAAAAGGGGACATACAGACTCAGTTTCACAAATGGTACGGTTGGTACTTTCGGCCTTGTCTGGCCCAGACCACACCCTCCGGAATTGAACCCTACTTCCCCGCTACCCGTTTTAGCCACGGTAGTCACTACACTGTCGTGCAGATTAGTGTGGAAGAGTGGCCGCAACGGGTAAGAGGGCAGAAGCTTTTGCGGCACTTGATTCTCGGTGGAATCCCGACTCCACAAACTGTTCGGGTAACTTCGCCAACCTCAAAGCAACATGCGCAACAGACAGACCTACATAGTCTACACCGCCGAGTGGTGATCGCTCCGTCGCCATGGGGCCGCAAGACGGTTGAGAGTTGCGTTCGGTCCTTTTCGTTCATGTGCCTCTTGTCCAAGTCTATAGTGAAGCCGATAAACTTGCAGGCTGGCGTCTAGCTCAAATTATGAGCGACTGAGGCAGCAGCCTTCTCAGACTCCTTGAAACTGTTTGCACCCCTGCTAGCGTGATAGCTCTGAGCCCCTGATAACCAAAATGTAGCTGACACTCCAAATCATCGGACCGACTACGCTTGCGGCCCCATCAGCAGCTTGCATATTGGAATGCAGCTTCTTCATCCAGACATGCACGTATAGTTTAGATGGACTCCCCAGCACAAAAGAAAAGAAAGATCCAGGAAGCAAGAAACATGGCGATTAAAATCAAAATCAAGCGAATGAGTGGTATGTCCTGTTCCTTTCAAAGCATCAAAATCTGCGGCTGAGCAACATCCCAGACGCTGTTGTTGCGTGCCATACTACGATTAGTCTATTCTTCTGATTTTTATTCAGCCAAGTACAAACAGGTGACGTCGTTGATATGGAGGTTGACGCGGACTGGACAACGTCGAAGCTCAAAGAAGAGGTTTGTCTTCTCGTTGTTGCACTTCCGCTTCGCACTCACTCTCGTCAGACAGAGTTCAACTTCTTCTATACAAACGCAAAAAATATGACATTCAACACACCTTCAAGAGCAGCTGCCACTCTTTTGACAATGGACTACAATGCAAATGGGGATCACACACAGGTTTCCAAAAAGTTCAACGCGACACCCGGTTGCCTGCGTTTCATTCTCCGTGGGCAAGTCATGAAGGACGACTCAAAGCTCTCTGAGTACGAACTGCGTGAGGGTCAGACAATCCATGTGGTCGAAAGAACGAACCAAGCACCGTCAGCTTCGTCGCCGCAGCAGCAACAGCAACCGCAGCAGCAACAACAGCCACCCCGCCAGGGGTCGCAAGTTCGCATGCGGGTCGACGCACCTCAGTTCATGATGGGCATTCCGCATGAGGGCAACAACCCTGGACAGGAAGTTGGCCAGCTGATCCAGGTATTCTCCACCTTTTCTTTACTCAGCTTCAGGGTCTTTTCAATGCATACACCCCACGAAGCTCAACGCCACGTGTCATGTGGAATACGTGTCATCGCGTCCTCGAACTATTCTCCGCTCTGCTCCCCTTAATACCGCTTCTTCCCGACAGTCGCTGTTCGGCGCCGCTCAAGATATGATCTCGGGAGCTGCACAGGCGCAGTTTACGCAGCCACAACAGTCGCAACAGCCCCAGCAGCCCCAGCAGCAGCCAAGCTCGCCGCCTCAACAAAGTGGGGGCGCTGCGGCCCCGGCACCGGCACAAACGACGACATCCAGTACCAGCACGAGCGCTAGCACGACCGAAAGCAATTCTGCGGGGGCACAGAGCACCTCGCAGGGAACTGCGTCTTCACCGAACGCCGCGTCCCCTCAGCAGGCGAGTCCCGGTGTTGGAGCGACATTCACCACTACCATTCCTTTCAGCACCCGAATTGTGCCCCCAGCCCCCGCTCCGCTTCAGCCGCAAACCCCCTTCGTGCAGGGCGTTCACATCTTCGTCCACGCGACTCCGGCGGACCTTCCGTCTCTTCCCACCCAGTTAGCCACACTGCAACGCGAGCTTGCTGCCCAAACAGGTTCGGTGCCGCCCATCCGATTGGACACAGGAGGGGGTGGCGCGGCTCCTTCTGCACAGACCACGCAGGCGCAAGCAGCGCAACACGTTGGAAACATAGTTACGCAGCTCTCAACGGGACTTGGAACTGTGGCCCAAACAATGGGACCCACCATCACACACATGTTTCAAGGCTTGAGGCAGCAGCAGCAACAGTCCCAACCCACACCGCAAGGCAATGCGCAACAACCAGCCCAGCCTTTGTCCGCCGCAGATCAGTCCACCCAGGAGTTCCTCCGCAAGGTGTTCGCCGTGCTGAGCATACCCGAGCTGCTGCAGATTAATGCCGGCGACCTTCGACCGCTGAACAAAATTGAGCCAGTTGTTACCGAAACATTCCTCTCGCGACTCGGCCCGGACACACCAATGGCTAGGGACGCCTTGACAACGTCCCTCGTAAACGAAAGTCTCGAAGACTTATTCAGCGAGGACCTATCAGCGTATCTCGTAGAAGGCGCCGAATCGACGTTCCGTGACGAGTTGCAGCGCGTAAACGCGAAGTATACACGCACGTTCGTTCAACAGGTTTTGACTCCTGAAGACCGTCATGGAAAGCCATTCTACGAGTGCGCCTCGGACTTCGGCGTGAAGGCAGTAGGACACTCTGTCGAAAGGACCCGACGGCTGTTTAAAGAAGGAATCGCCGGGTTCAAGAAGCTCGTCGCAAAGGTTGTTGCCGAAAGTAGCAGAAACGGTGCAGTGGCAGCGATGATGCCCGGTGGTCTGCCTGCCATGGCGCCGGTGGTGCACATCCTGACGTCCGCCATAGACAAGGCACACACTCAGTACCTTGCCATTCGAACTGCGGAAGACGATACATCTTGCGGCCTGACCCCGACCACAGTTGCCCCGCAACACGAAACCCTCTCCGACTCCGAAGCCCAGGCTCTTGAAGCGGCAGTGCAAGCCATGACTGCTGGCGCACCTGCATCGGGTTCCCTCAGCTCGTCGTATACGTCGGGGAGCTCGTAGTCGTCGATAGTCCGACGTAGACTCACGACATCACCGATTACAACGGAGCTTCTCCCCGCAGTTCGGTCAACTGCAAGTGACCCGCTGCCAGAGGGACTGACCGTTGAGAGGTCGGCCAGTAAGGCTTCCTCTCTTGCATTCCAACGTACGGACTGGTCAAGAGTGCTGCCCCCGCCCAATAGCCTCGGCAAGCTACTGCCCAGTAATAATGTAGAACCGGGATGTTGGGAGGTAGTTTATTTGCGACGATTGAAGCGATTCGTGAACGTCTTCAATGCCGGAGAAAGAGACGGAGCCTCCCGAGCCTTTGCTTTTCCTAGCCTTCGCACGTGCTATCTTTTTCTGGGGGTTCTTCGACTGATACCCGCTGGTTGGCACGTCCCTAACCCTATGGCTTCCTGGTGTTTCTGATTCTAACGCAGATTGCAGCACAACACGCTAGCACCCTCAAAGACCTGGAGGAAAGAGTGTGCGCGCGCTTGCCAAGCTGCTAGTTAGTTCCCGTGGTTTTCCTTGGGGCTTCTTCCTTGTTTTTTGGTTCTCGTTTCCTCCTGCACCAACCCTTGTTTCTCATCGTGTCTCCGCCGACGGGCCAATATGATACGAGGTGAATGCGCCGTAGCAACGGCGCAGCGCGGCCTTCTATTAGAATACAACTGTTTTTATTGTGAGCGCAACAAGACGAGCAACGCAGCAAAGAGCCGCAGAAATTGCTAGCAGGGCATGCCAACCCACGTGGCACATGTACTCAAAAAAACTCAGTGCTAGCAGTTGGTCCAGGTGTGCTACCGTCTTATTATTTAAATCCCCGTCGTTGACAGCACCAGGCAAAACGGTGTACAGAACATCTGACAAGAGGAAGGAACCGCAAAACTGGCGACCATGAACAACATGCAAAGCCAGCTGCTGGCGCAAGCAGCGCAAGGGCAGCAGCAGAAGAACATCCACGCACATCCGTCTCTCATTGGCGAAGAAGTTGCGGACGCCGGGCGATCCGTGTACATCGGCCAAGTTGACTACACCGCCACTCCGCAAGAACTCCACGAGCACTTCCAGCACTGCGGTGGCGTGAAACGTGTGACGATCCTCTGCGACACTTACACGGGCCACCCGAAAGGCTTCGCATACATGGAGTTCGAAGACGAGGACGCTGTTAGAAAAGCGTGCGAATTGGACGCCAGCGAGTTCAAAGGCAGACAGCTCAAGGTACGCCGCACTATTCTCTCCTCCGGTTTTCAGCAAGACCTTCTATATCTTTTCTCGTTCGGAAGGCTTGAAGGCCGGCTCTGCTCGCCTGCCCCCCATCCAATTGTTGGCATAGCCTCTCTACCTTATTTACATTCGTGACGGCGAGGGGTTGGTGCGTTCGCGAAAAGCACCATGCCTGCTCCAAAGACCAGAGCCGGGAAAGAGTGCGGAGCGCAAAATTACAGTTCGAAAACAGGGGTGCATCCCGCTTGCCGGCTACACGGACAACATCAGTTTGACCCCAACAACCAAAAGGAAAACATGGTACCCCGCGGTCAGATCCATCCGGAACAACGTGCATTTTTCCTGCCAAGGGCTGTTGCGAAATTGCTTCATTAAAAAGCTAAGCGTTCAGGTCACTTTTTTTGTGTTAACAATGCATTGTTGGTACTTGCATTGTTGGTACTAAAATTAGTAGTTGGCAGCGTATTACATGAAACTTACCAAAGCAGGTGAGTTCCGCTAGTGCGCACAAACAAATGCAGACTAATCAAAATCAACCAGGTCGTGCCGAAGCGTCTCAATAAGCCAGGGAAGGGCAAAACCGGAGGAGGCGGAAAGAAAGGTGGTGAGAAGGGTGGTGGAAAAGGGAGAAAGGTCTGTACTGCTTTTTTAAAAAATAGTTTTTCTTTCTCGACCTTAACATCGGCATCAGTATCAGCATCGCGCTTGACACCAGCACGTTCCAACTCAACACGTACACCAACACCCACAAACCTAACAGGGTGGTGGCGGCGGCGGTGGTTTCCCATACCAGCAGGCAGGAGCTGACTGGTTCAACCCGTATGGAGGTGGCGGCAAGGGTAAAGGTGGCAAGGGAGGCAAGCAACAGCACGTCTCAGCTGCCGCCGCAGCTGTCAACTTCGGCCAACTGGGGGGTCTCCATGGCCTTGCGGGTCTTGGTGGACTGGGTGCCCTGAGCGGGCTGGGAGGACTTGGCGGTCTCGGGGCAATGGGCGGTATGAACCCCGCACTGGGTAAGGCAGGCCTCTTCGGGTTCTAAGCCGCTCGGCATCCTGTGCATGCCCCTCGCACCTCAGACACGAATTCCTTCTTAGAGCAGGCAAAGCGCCGAAGCTTCGCGTTTTTGCTTGCGCGGAAGTCTTTCTAGTCGCATCAGCACCTTGCGAGAAACGTTTGGTGTTCGATACTGCGCCGTGCCCGTTCACCGGACTTGGGAAGAACACTTTGAGGAAGGCCAGCAGCAACACAACAACCTCGACGAGGAATCCTGACCAACGTCCTTGGAAAGTTGATCTCCACGCCATTTATTCAGGGTTTCAAGCTCGCTGCATTAATCTTTTTTACACTGGTGCGGGGCCTCTCTAGTTGCCAAGGTGTTCGCAAATCCGCAACGCCACTGTATGAAACGCCCGTTTTCATTTGTACAGAGCTTCGTGCATGAGCTCCCTGCACATTTCGCAAACGGCATTTGGTTAGGGCTCGGAGGGGACACCACCCAGCCTCGTCGGAATTTCGACCGTTTCGCCTTCTTTGTAGGTTACAAGCATCGTACTGCGAACCGGAGTAGTCGCGTGTCCCCGTACGGCCCAATTACATGACGCACTGTAAGAAGCGCGGTACCATGACTCGTTCGAGAAGTCTCCACGCTCGATAAGAGGACACCAGCTTCAGAACCGTTGAAAGGCACACTTTCTCTCTCCCTAAGCTGCCTGTGTGCGGAAGAAAGTACCATCATAGAATCACGTTTTCTTTTTCCTTGTCCCTCTCAGGAGAAAAGTAAAAGTAAGAAAAAGAAGAAAACAACGAAGAAGAGACGAGGCATCGAAAACGCGGGGAGCAGAAGAACCGACCAAGGGTTCAACGTTAGTATACGAGGATGGACCGTCTCTTCTTGAGACGAGAAGCCCCCCAGCCAGCCTCATCGTCTAAGGACTGCACACTGCGGTAAGAATTCGCAGCTTTTATGGAGCAGGACTGCCTGCACAGCAGCTGCCACGATCGGAAGGCAGCACAGCAGATTTAGCAACTAACGATACATTGCCAAGGTTCTAGCTGGAAATGCGTTGTCCTAGCGTCGCGCTCCCGCTTCCGTAAACGGCACTACTTTTAATAGTTAGGTTCTGCCCCTGGCTTCCGTTTTATCGACCATTCTGCCGATTTTGCGTGTTTACTTTTTCCTCCTGACATGCCTCAGACTGAAAGCGGTCGAGAGCCCTACCGCCTTTAAGACTGTTATGAGTGGCAGCAAATAGAAGAGTATGAAAGTTCTGCCAACAACCTGTCGGTGAGTCAGGTTACGTCCCTCCTCTCCAACCCCCCGGGGGGGTCTCCCCGGAAGGAATTCCCTGTGTTCTTGTAGCATGGGTCCTGTCTGTGTCTAGCTACGCCTTCTTCCCCGGCAACAGGAGCATCCTGCCGCGGAATGAGCCGAACGACGCAGGTGACTACGCGAGCGAGCATCAGAACGTGGAAGAGGTCGCAGTGGAAGGGCACGTGCCCAACACCGCCTCTCATCTGCTCCTGGACTTCGGTCCTTGAATGCACGGGCCGGTCTGCCAGGCGGTATAGCCTCCATACCCACCTCAATCGCAGAGGGAGGTCCTGCAGGCTTCTTCATTACCGAGGATCAGTCTTAGAGCTTCAGTTCGGCCACAGCAAATCCACAGCATTTCCTTTTTCATCTTTTTTTTGCTCTTTCTCGTTCCACCTTGCTCTGATCCTGTTTTCTGTTTAGCCTTCTTTGTTGTCTTCTGTTTTCTCTACTTTCACCCGCCCCTTCTTCTTTTTTTCCAGCCTATTCTGCTGTTCGTCCTGTCTTGTTTTCTTTTGGTTTTCTTCACCAGTGGCCTAAGTTTCTTTTTGCTGTTGTTTCTTTGAGCTCAGTACCGTGTCTTCAGCGGTAGCATGCGTGTGGGAACCCGCCGAACAATCGCGCCGGCCTCGGCAACAGAGATGCCCCTCTGCATTCTTCCATCAGAGGCTGCGAAAACCCCCGGATATCCGGAAATCCAATTGCGGAGTCCGCACGTGGGGGTTACGAAGAACAAGTCACGGAAAGCCTCAAGTCGTCCCGCATGCGCCACATAAGAGGCAGGATTCTGGCCGTACACTAAACTGAGGTTTCCCCTCCGACATCCACTGCTGGCTGTTGTTTGGCCTGATGGAAGCAGCTGCAGTCGCTTACCGTGCGCCAGACGCCTAAGGAGCTGGAACTCCTTCGGAAAGAAATACGCACAATGTCCGCAGCGTTGTCATTATACTTGCTGACCTAGGGGATGCAGATGTGCAGTCGTGCGACGGAGACGTGACCACTCCACCTGAACCAGCTTTCGCCGTCAAAATCCCGTGTCTGGCCGAAAGCTGGCGAACCACACGGTGAACTCCAGCAACTTTTGCTCGAGCTAGAGTCCGGCCTCAAGTGCGGGACCCGGAAGTAGGGTGTGCACACCCTATTTCACACCCTATTTCACACCCTACTTTCCGGGTGTGGCACACCCGCTTTTGGAGAGTCTGATTTCACTCGAAAAAAAGTTGCTGGAGTTCACCGTGCAGGAAGTACTTCTTGTCTCTCATGCCCCCCCTCCCCCCACCAACCCTTCCAGCAGACTCCCGGTTCGATGTGACGATGCATCGGCCGCCGCGAGCTGATCTTTTTGTTTCTTTGCTCCGTTTTTTCTCTCTTATTTTTATTTCGTTCTTTTTCTTCTCTTTCTTTTTTTTTTTCTTCTTCTTCGTCTCAAAAAAAGATTCCCCCGCTTTGTTCCACCGTCGTTTCACATTGCTCCGGGTCTCTCGCAAACAATCAGAACGACCGGAAAAAGAAGTATCAGTTTAAAAGCAGCAAAACGACGCGTTTTTCAGGAAAAGACCCGATCAACGAAAGAAACAAGTCACAGGAGAGAACCTCTCGCAAGCGAAGCGCTCTGCGCGTGGCTCTACTGTTCAGTAAAGAATATGACCACACTTTCGACTGCTGGAGGCCAACGCACATGATCAACGCAATCGTCTATTGCCGCTTTGACGGAAGCTCGACATGCGTTCATTCGAGTCATTGATTTCTTTAATGTCAGACCGCTGATTTCCGTTTTCATTCGAAATGTTAAACATTTATCCCGTGGGCTCCTCATCACCGACACACAACTCAGCGAGCGGCCGCCATGCTATGAGGCCACCACGAGTTGTTGAGGTGGCTATTTCCGTCGTTGTTTTTCAGCGGCGGGTTTGGCCAGTGTCTGGTCGCATGCATCGAATCCAACGGCGCCGAGAAACGTTTTTTTTTCCCGCAGAAAAACAAGAGGAAACCGACCGCTCTTTGAACATGCAGCGATAAGACACCAAATCCGGATACAGCGGATTCGACGGTAGGAAGCTTCGGCAGCCAGGAGGGGAAAAGGCCGAAATGCCCCAGTGCACGTATATCATTCGTGGCAAGAAGCAGTGCGCGCGCGACGCTGTGGATGGGTCGGTGACGTGCCGCGTGCATGACCCCGTGGAGATCGAGCGCCAGTGCGAGATGCGGGAAAAGAGGCGGAGGATCGATCCGCCGGCCGGCCAGGAAGTGCACCAGAAGCCCGAGGCAGCAGACTTCGTCCAGCGGCTTCTGGCGGCGGAGCCGATGCTAGCCCCCGTGGAGACCCGCATCCGGTCCCTCGCGCAAGCCGGGCGG
The DNA here is from genome assembly GCA_030068145.1 of Diplonema papillatum. Lineage (NCBI taxonomy): Eukaryota > Euglenozoa > Diplonemea > Diplonemida > Diplonemidae > Diplonema > Diplonema papillatum. The sequence continues at coordinate 49,202 of JAPJBO010000832.1, forward strand.
ATATTCGAGAGCCTTTGCGACAAGACCGGCAAAGCGCTGTGGCAGCAAGCAAAGCGAGCGTGGCACCAACCGCAGGTCGAGTCGCTGTCCGCAATCGCCCTCGACTGCCTCGAGCACCACCGCTCCGTCGTCGCGGTGGAGCTGGGAGCTGGGAAAGGGCTACTGGGGACGGTCGTGTCCCAGTTGGCAGACGTCGACGTCATTTTTGTTGAAAAACGGCACGTTGCCACTGGGGCACAAGGCGATACCACCAGCTCATCGAGCGTGCACGACGAGACAGCAGTCGAAATCGGGGACAGTGGGTTGCGGACATCGCGTCGGATGAAGCGCGTTGAAGCAGATCTGCAGGAGGTAAACCTGGCCGACGTTACGGAAGACAGCCCGTGCTTTGCCATTGCGAAGCACTTCTGCGGGAATGCCACGGATCTGGCCTTGCGAAAGATCGAGGAGGTCATCCGGGCGCCCTTGGGACCAGGGCTGCATGGCGCTATGATAGCGCCGTGCTGCCACCCGAAGATGTGCTGGGACTCGTACACGGGGCGCGACCACCTGTCGCGCTGCGGATTCAAGAAGGCCGACTTTCCGGCGCTGCTGCACCTGATCGAGGCCAGCCGCGAGCGGACGGCGACAGCGCGCTCCGTATCTTGTCGGAAGGTCCTGTCCTTCACCACTGCTGAGCCCGATGCCACCTGCAGCATGCTAACCACAACGGCAGGCATCCACCGACTGGGTAGGCTTGCTCGACGTGTTATCGAAGAAGGCCGACTGCTGTTTCTACGCCAGGCCTGCGACGCCGCGGATGTAAGCATCCGTGTCATTGAGTACGTGCCTCACTCTGTCACCCCTGACAACCTGGTGCTGTTATTGGAGACGGCGAGCAGCAAATCCGGTCCGCCCGGAGCAGGTCTTTCATGCAGTGACCCTCTTGGTTCTTCGACACACTGCCCGGCATCGAAGAGTGGTGCCGATCAAAACACGAACGGGGGAAGCTCGACCAGCAGACTCCCATCGCCGGTCAGCCGGTTGCCCGCGATTCCGTACTCATCGACCGGAGTGGCTCTGCATCTTTGTTCGTCGGCGCTGAGCGATCTTCCGGTGAGATGCGTGGAGTACTTGCTCGAGAAGCGAGACAGGGGCGAGTTCGACGGCATTTCGGCCGTGTGGGCAGCGGACATTCGTGCGTCCGGCCGTGTTCTGGCCGACGGGGCGTCGGCTGACGTGGTGATGGTGCATGTTGAGGGTTCGAGGCTCGACGCCGTGCTGAAGCAGCTGTCCTCCGATCGACTGCTGACGCGAGTGGTCGACAAGGCGTTCCCTTTTCAGTTCTGCAGCTCCTCACTCGAGGAAGTCCTCTTGCACGACAGCCAGCTCGTGTCGAGGATGGCTGAGGACGACAGCAGTGCTCGCCTATCGCGGATTTACGCGTGCCCGAAAGCGCTTGAGCAACGTGCCGTGGAAGTTGTCGTACAAAAAGCGCGGGAAGCCGAAGAAGACACGGCCATGCTCCACGCGACCAACTTCACCAGTGTGGTCAGCATCTTCGAATGGGCCTTGTCGTACGACGACCCCATTCAGTACCTCTGGTCGCAAATGCCGATTGCGACCTGGGATCCCAGGCGATGGCCTACCCTCGGAGCGCGGGCCCCGGCCGACCAGGGAGTTGACAGGTTGTTCGAGTTGGGAGTGCGGAAGGGAGTCGAGTTCGCGCGGAAAAAGGTTGCCATCGTGCTGCCGAGCGGGCAGCAAGGCAACCGGCACGCTGCCGTCATCGAACTGCTGCGAAAGGACTGCGAAGATGTGGCCGTTTTCAGGGCGACCGTCGGGAGAGATGGGGTCGTCTGGGACAGCGCATCCGAATCGCCGCTGCAGCAATCCGCCGGCGTCGACCTGTTGTTGGTGATGGCCGACTGCACGAGAGACGACACGCTGCTGGTCCTCCGATCATGCGCGGCACGGTTCGGTGCCGGCGTCGCGTTCGTCTGCCCACTGAAGCTGTGCCCGCCGGCCAAAAAAAGCAACCCTTCGGCGCTGAAGGCTGCCCACGCCGCCGTTGCTTCCGCTCTTTCGGACACTGCGGACGACGTCTCCATCCACCACCTGCTGGCCGACAAAGAGAACGAACGCACGCTGACGGGGAGGCTTTGCCCAAGTCGTAGCGCAAAAGTAGACGCCGCTGCATCCTCAGCCGCTGTGCGCGAGACGTGCTAGTAACCTTTTGGAAGTCTCCATCCGAGGACTGGGTCGTCGCTTTGTGCCAGGTTCTGCGAGTATTAAGAGTAGGACGGCTTTATGGTTCCTCAGCTGTCACTGTAGGACTTACCGTGCAAATCCAGATCTATTTCTTGCGCGACCGTGGCAAGCTCTCCGTAAACTTCAATAGGAGGGATCGAGTGCATGCCGACGTCGTTCTACTTGAACCTCCCGGGGGGGTTTTCTTATTGACGATCGTTGCAGTGAAAGGCCAGCTTGGTGCTCTTGCGAACGAGCGTACTCATCAACGTGCAGCCGAATCCAAATGAAAAGTCAGGCGAAACCACTAGAAAACGACATCTTCTCAAATCCGCAGTCGGCCGTCTTGCTCTTTCCCACCGATAGACGCCACTTTCCGACATCAAGAATGCAGCCCTAGCAGACACACAGTCGTTTACATCTTGTGCGTCTCTTTTCTTTCATATTTCGGGCCTGCACCGATGTTTACTAATGGTCCTAATAGGTTTCTGTCGTGCACGCCTTCCTAAGTATGCTGCATGTGTAAGTGTGTTTAAGTTCAGGGCTTTAACTGGGTAACGTACGCTGAGTCGAAGTATAGCAAAAATGTCACTTTCACTTGTCGGCTTTTTTTAAGCCCTGTGACTCCCCGAAGGGTGGGTGAAGCGGGATCCTTCGGGGAACGGATGGAACGTGGGAGGTTGTCAGCTTCTCCATCCGGCACTCGGCTCAAGACTTCTGTTTTCATCTTGCGGTGTCAGCTGTACAGGGGTTTTGGTGGCGGTTGGCCAAAAGCGAGGGGTCGGCGGGGCGTCCGAAGGCGGGGTCTCCGACGTGGGCGACCGGAACCGGCGGGAGATCAGCGGTTTGATCGCACCGAGGGACTTGTGCGGCGAGAGCGAGGCTGTCTGCGATGCGTCGGACGCGTGGAGGCGGTGTTCTTCAACCCCTGGTGCAAGCACCCGTCGTGGTCACGTCGCTCGCAAGCATTCTGCAAGGCAGACGACTGCTACCCCTGTGTATGAGTGTGTGTCAACCGCCGGACAAAATATGGTCAGCAAACACACAGAGCGAAACGAAGGACTGCTGCTAAGAAGAGGGAGGGAGGAACCAAGGAACAGAACACGGAACAAAAACCTGACACCTCCAACACAGATACCAAAGAGAAAGGAGAAACAAAATGGGTTGCGGCGGCTCAGTCATGGCTGCGGATGGAAGCATTGCCCCTGGCAAGGGAGAGGTCAATATTGCAGTCACGGAGGATATTGCTGCCCTCTGGTACTGGGGTGGAGAAGGCAAGAAGTATGACTTCTGTTTTGCTCAGCCAAACGACACCACACGACTGACACCCAGCAGCAGATAAATGTGCACACCACAAACAGACTGCTCGAAGCGTTTGAGAACCTATGTCAAGCACAAAGATAATTGTGCGAACTTGCAACATACATGTATGTTGCAGGTATCTAGTTTTAAGAGCGCATATTTAGCCGATGCTGAAGCTGACGATTGGACTCCACGAAGACACAGGTGGCTCGGGAGACTTTGTAACTGCGGAGTCTGCGGGTTTTTAACGTCGAAACAATCCACGAATAACGCTAAAAAAAAAACGCAGGGTGCACGTCCAGAAGAAGACCATCCCCAGTGATCCGAAGAAGCTGAAAGACGCCAAGTGGGAGACGCAGACCACCGGCGCACCCGGGATTTTGATCACCCGGACACCCCCTGGCATTGCGCAGCAGAGGTATGAAGTGGAGATGGAAGCTGGTGGCGTGCACCTGAATTTCCCCAGCGCGCAGCCGCTTGACCTGTGCAAAAAGGTGCACATCGCGCATGCGAAGGACGAGAAGAAGTACCCCGATCTGATGGTGAAGGCCGCTTCGAAGAAGAAGGAGGACCATGCGTACAAAACGACCCCGGACAAGGCGAAGACGGACTGCGACGCTTTAGCGAACTGCGTCAACCCGGGACAGATGCACGACGACATGCTCGTTCTGAAAGACACGCTGTCGGCCCTGGAAGAAATGCTTCCCGGGAACAACTTCATCGTCGCCGGCTCTGCGAAACACGCGTACGGAACCTGGCTCGAGAGCGCCGAAGTGGCTCCGAAGCTGTCGACAAGGGATCAAATCGAAAAAGTCAAAGACGAGCAGCTGCAGAAGCCGGAGAACCTGCTCAAGGTTCTCGAGCCGAAGGAAAAAGTCACCAACCAGGCCGTGGGCGCAATCATCATGGGCCTCTGCAAGGCGCTGGCTATGGAGCAGAAGGAGCTCGTCCCAGACCTTGACGCAATGCTTGCTCGCCTAAACGGGAAGAAGCCCGCATCAGACGCTTCGTTCGACAAACTGGCCGCCTACCAGAAGAAGATGGAAGGCGTTACACCGCCGAAACCGGAGGAAGTCGAAAAGATCCGGCAGGAAACCGTGAAACAGCAGCTCGAGGAAGACCAGAAGGTCGAAGCAGAGAAGAAAGAAGCCGACAAAAACAAGGCCGCGCTGGAAGTCGCCGCAACGGAGAAGCTGAATGGAATGGTTGAGTACGCCAAGCAAGCGTGCTCTCCCGCAGCCGAAGCCGCGTTGAAGAAGGGGACTAGAGTGCTGGCCCGATGGAAGGGCTACGGATACTACGAGGGGGTTCTGACTTCCGATGTGAAGACTGGTGTCATCTCGGAAAAAGATGGGAAGAAAGAAGAAGGAGAACACTGCGAAGTGAAGTTCGACGACGGCGAATCGTGCCGAGTGCCCGTCGCGCACATTTCATTGGAGGTCAAGGACCCCATCAAGGAGGAAGACTGCGAACAAGGTGCTATTGTTCGCGCCAACTTCTTCGATTCTGGCTACTGGCACGACGGCCGCGTATTGGCGAAGAACAAGGATGGCACGTACGTCGTCAACTACGACTTGGCGTTCACCGACAAGAACGTCAAACTCAGCAACATCCGCCCGTGCCACGACCTCGACCGCATCTGCTCGACGCCACTTTTCACAAAACAAAGCTTTTTCAACGTCGTGTTCACATGGATCCAAGCGGAACATGATCTCTCCGTCGAACTGCGGATATGGCGCGAGTTCGACGACGCGAACGTTCAGGTACTCCTTCTTTTCCAGTCAATGACTTGTCCAACGCTTGTGACAGTGTGCCGTGTGTAGCCAGCACGCCTACTAAAGCGTGCGATGCACTCAAGAAGATGACACCCCTGCTTACCGACGCAGAGAGCAGATGGATGGGTGGGGTGGAACGAGGAGTGTTTCAGCGGGGTGGATCCCAGATTCTTGCAGCTCGTTGTCAGGCTAAAAGTGTCGATGTCTTGGAATCAGGTTCTCGCGCGACCAGGGAATATCCTGGCTGGTGCTAGAACTCCGATAGTGCCGGAAATGTACCAGCTCTCGACGACGAACACGGGTGAACAATGCCTCTGAGGCAGGCCGACTGCGGAAATGAGAAGATGTTGTTTTTTAGTGGTTTCGCCTGACTTTTCATTTGGATTCGGCTGCACGTTGATGAGTACGCTCGTTCGCAAGAGCACCAAGCTGGCCGTTCACTGCAACGATCGTCAATAAGAAAACCCCCCGGGAGGTTCAAGTAGAACGACGTCGGCATGCACTCGATCCCTCCTATTGGAGTTTACGTTTTGATGAGCACCGGCAAAAGCGAACACAGCACGACCAGGAATAAGTGGGAACATTTCCGGAGTTGGAGCTTGATAAACGAAGTAACGGACGATCAGCACCAACTGGCCAAAGGTGGTCAAAACATAATAATAAGACATCAGGAGATGTGGGCGAAGACGAGAATTGCCACTTCACACAGCAACACAAGCTCCACGCTTTCGAAAACAAGAAGATCACCACTGACGGGTCGAACGGCGGCAAAGTCCACGGCGGTTACAAGGTCGAAGTCCCGCTCTGGAAAGGGCGCACGTACTGCTACAACTTCAAGGTACTTTGATTGTCTCCTCTCTTTGTTCTCGTTTTTTTTGTAGTACAAACAATGCCCTTCAACTACTAAAAAGCGCAGGCTAAAAAGACGTAGGCAGCGTGTTTCGAGGGTTGATCAGAATTCCTTACCCGAAATGCCAGGGTATATCCAAGTGGGAACCGATCAACCGGCACGCACAACGAAAACGAAGCGCCTGTCTTTTTTGATGTGTAAAAAGACGCGCGAAGGTCATAGTAGCCGACTCATGCCATACTGTGGCTTCTCTCTCCATCACATTACCCCTCACACTCTTGCTCGCATTGAAAGTTGGCAAACACACGAAGACCTTGGCAGTTGGTTCGTTTCATAGCGGTATTCTCTTCCGCAGTGGTACTTAGACCAGAGCCAGTGGAAGCACAAAGCGCACGACAAGTACAAACAAACTTGTTGTGCTTCCCTACAATGCGCCGATGAGGACAAAAGGGCGAAGCCAGCGTGGTTAGATGGTTGAACAGAACTTCTCACCCGCCCACTGTGCTCTCCGGCTCGCAGCCGCCTGACAAACCAGACTTCGTCCGGTCTGCAGACACTCAGATGGTGCGTCTGAGGCGTAAAAGACCGATACGCGGTAGAGAGCAGTGCGGTGTTGAGCAGATGTCCCATCCTAAGCACCTGAGCATCTGACCAATCAAACACACACACTGCAGATCGGCGACAAATACTATGGCGGCTTCGGACAAGAGCTAACAAGCGAGAAGGGGTTCAAGCGGTTCGTGTTGGAGGTTGGTGCGTAGCCCCCGCGACCCGCCTCGACAGCTACCAGCCTTCGAAAAGAAGGCGTCGCTTCCCCTCAGTCAATCATACTCGGGTTTGCCCGTCACTTGCGTCACGTCGCGGAGGCTTCTAATCGCGAAGGAACGTGATTCTCCCTTCGCCCGCTGGCTCTGCGAACCTTCTTCCCACCCCCCGGTCCATCCGGCCTCGCACCGCCCAACCTGGCGCATTTCCCATTTCTCCCCTTTTGACCCCGTTTTCCCTCCCCGTGCTGTATATAGCAACTGTTCGCTTCTGTATTGTGGCCGGCTGGGGGGATTGGAGCCACGCAAGCCAACCTTGTGCCCAGTAATTTGGGATGTTGCGCGCCCCCACCACACGACCCCCCCTCCCTTGATGCGTGTGCGCGCCCGTAGAAGGCCTCACTCACGAAAGCCGCTCAGAGCCGCACATGCGTTTTTTTTTGGGGCAGCAGTTTTTCAGCATTGCGTGAGCCGGTCCGTCCCTATCTCTTGAAACCGCATCGAAGTGCCCGCTGTTTATCACAGTGAATCACGGTCCACCACGGTCTATCAGGTCCATCCCTGGTCCCTCGAGTAGCCCGGTGCTGTATTCTTCGGTCCATCACGGTCTATCAAGAGGGGATGGACCGGCTCAATTGCACTTCGCTGGACGATACGTGGTTCGCGTGCCGCAGTGGAGAGTAGCCGTGGGTTGCCCACCCACCGCTGGTGAGTCACGTCACATCCGTGGGTGCATGCTACTGGCGAAGAGGGCAGCACGCTAAACCAGGCATCCGACACCACGCACTATCTCCCTCCCGATTCCCGCACGAAAGGCGCATGCACACAGAAAGCTGCCTCGCTTCCGCGAGGCACGTTTCTGCTCCTTCCGTTTTATTTCTGACAGTGGGCAATAATCTACCACTGAGCCGGTCTACCCCTTCGAATTGCCTGCTGCTGACCACCACAGTCTATCAGAGTGCCAAATGCAGGCCATCGCTACAGATATTCTGCATTCTAGCCTCAACTAACCTCAGCTATCACAGTCTACCACAGCCACTGATCAGCAGCGGGTGGGCCGGCTCAGCCGCGGGGAATAGCTGCCGACCTGCCTCGTGAACACAGTTCGTGAACGAGAATAGCGGACAGTTGCTGATTTCTTGGGGGTTTACTCCAGCACAAACACAGCTGGGGGGGTGCCATTGGAACCGTTGGATGACACGATGAAGAAGGCCGTGTGTACACCTCTTTTGATACCCATCGGAAAGAGCCACGACTCAACTACTTCTCCTCGCAGCTCGAAAGTTCTTTGTGAGTTGCTGCTCCTCGGGAAAACGAGGACGAGCCGAGTCCGGTCACGAACGATATGCCCCCCCCAGCAATGGTTCTGACATATCCGCATCCGCAGCTAACATCCACCCGCGCCCCACTAAACCCGGCCAACCCTTTCTCCCCCGTCCCCGATCCCAAAGTTCCCGAAGCAACGTGCACACGGGACCGGTGCGGCGTTGAGCACGCAACCATACCAAGCGTCCGTTCTTGCAACCCTCCGCCCGTCCCAAAGTTGCACAGTCCTAGTTCCACTGCCCATTACGTGCTCTTTTCCACCTCCCCGTCTTCTACCCCCCCGAGCGCACCCTTTCTCCACGGCGGGCCGACAGAGCTGCTAGACAGTGTTTGCCTCAAGAAAGAGCATCATTCCTTACCAAAGCTTGCGTCAGCGACCCGCAGACCATGCGGGCCCGTGTCTGGGAACATTTGGACTGAAGGCATTTCATTACTTATTTCAGAAGGCCGAGTGGACAGGGACCGCTCTTGATTACTTCTGAGTGAGTGCGTCCGCATCTGTCGACCGCGCTGCGTCTTTTTCTTGAGAAACCCCGCAAGGGTACTCCTTCACTTCGCTCCCAAACCCGTCTCACCCCTTTTCCATCCTTTTCAAATCGCAAAAATAGCAACGGTCGGAAGTTTGAGTGCGACCTCGTCTCTTACACAGTTTCTTCATATTTTTTTCCCCCCCCCCCCCCCCCCCCCCCCCTTTTTTTTGCTCCTTGTCTCAACCCATTTATTGCACTTCTTTGCTTTCTATGTAATTTTCTGTCTACGGACCATCATCTTGGTTTTGCCTTAGCGTTTGCGACCGTTACACGGAGCTCTGCCGTCTCCAATGCACGAAAAGTGCGGTAAAGAAGGGAATATTACACACCATTCCTTCTTAAAACACGGAAGTCCAAAGCACGGAAATGTGGTAGTGCACAGCAATCTTCTATTTCCGTACGGAGGTCGAAAGCTCAGAAGTGCGGTAGTGCACAACAACCTCTATCCCCGTCTTGAAACACGGAAATCCGAAGCACGGAAGTGTGATAGTGCACTGCAATCTTCTATTCCCGTCTTGAAACACTCGGGGCTTTGACTCACGAGTGATGGCTTCTTGGGATCGGAGGAGGAACGAGCAGCAGGTTGGTCGGAGGGCCCTTCAGCGGGTCGGCACGGAAGTATTAGCGGCTGCCTTAGCTGGCGTGTCTTTATCACCTGGGCCGACAGTGTCGAGGCTTTGCGGCAGGCGTAGTTCAGCGGTCTCTTGAAACTCGCACGGCAACAACAATGCACACTCCCCCCTGTCAAGTCAAGTTGTTGGCAAAAAGTGAGCCTTCGGATCTCCGAAGAAATCCTACAGCTATTGCTGACTGAAGACATTGACCAGGCGATCAGATCGTGGTGGGTAGAAGCGCATTGGGGGGGAAAGGGGGGAGGGAACGGGTAGTTCCTGCGGTCCGCTTGAAGGACGATGGAGTTCACGCAAGAGCCGGCGACCCTGCCTGCAGAGGCTCGCGCCGCGGCCCAAGCTGCCGGCGAGGTGGATTTCCGGCACGGGAAGGTAGGTGCCGCGTTGCACAACGCGGAGCCTCTTTTGCACATCGACGTCCACTACCTTCTGAACAAGCGAAAGGAGCAACAACGTACGTGGTGCACTGACCTGCAGAGACTCGGTGTCCAGCGAGGGCAGTCCGAATCGTACACGCACTGGGAACAGCACCAGTGCCCCATTGTGCAGCAGTGTTGGACGTACACGAGTGTTGGTGAGTTCGGTGTTGGACAAGGTTCGGGCGAGGTGAACATGCCCAGACAGTTGGACAAGTGGCATCGGCTGGTCAAAACCTTGAAGTCACAAGAGCTGAATCTGAAAGAAGCGTGGCAGACCGAGGACCGCACCGTCGACTTCCTCACGGATGTCGAGACCATTTGCGTGTGCAACCTTTTGCCCGGCGACAGTGCGGAAGCGAAGACGATCATTCCGTCGCTAGCGCGCTTCGAAGACAACGACCTTGACATGTGGTGCGGCCACGTCATCGCTGTCGACAGCGCTCCAAATGAGTAGCCCACGACCGGAAAACGAACAACTGTATCTCCACGCCTGTAGAAGGATTTCCGAAGTCCTTGCACACGACCACACGGGACTCCGCGTCGCTGGCAACATGCGATGACTCAGTTCATGTAAATGCGGCCTTGGCCGCGGCTGCAAAGCGTCTGTTACCACCCAAAGAACGCAACCCCAGATTCTTGACTGCTGCATCGGAGTTGCTGCCGCCCTTTCCAGGAAGAAGGTCGGAAGTCAGGGCGTTTTAGCCGCAGTCAGAAGTAGGGCGGGCGCTCTGAGTTTTTTAACTGATTGCACAGTTGTAGGGGCCATCTCCCCGACGGGGTTTCCTGTGCTGGTAGCGGGGGGTCCGACTGTGTCGAGCTACGAACAGCCACCTGGCAACCAACCTCTGTCTGCTAAAACTCAGGAATGTGCTCATCAGGCTTGCCACTTCTTGTAGAGAGAACCGACGAAAAGGAACGCGGATCACATACAGTGCTGCCCGTTGCTCATGTCAGGTGGAACACCGTTGTGTTTTCGATTTTGAATATAGGACTGCGTTGTAGGTAATACTCGCGGAGGCAGCCGGTTGCACAATCTCTAAGGAGGAAACGTGCTTTCGCCCACGAAGCACAGGTAAATCTGGCTTAGGGCTGGGCGTAAACGTTCAAACCAAACTACATTTTGTAGTCATAGTGTTTCTCCTCCTCTAGCCTCCGTTGAAATAAGCACCGGTCGACGAGTCCTTGGCGGAAATTGTTGGAAGTAGTACGTTGGCAACGCGTAGTCTGCCAATGGCACTCCCAAAGCGCCGAAGTCTGCGAGCGTCAGTTTCGTTTCGGGATCACCGCGGCTAAATCCAAAGTGCCCTGCCGCTGTCAGAACTCCCATCGTTCTTGTCAAGCCCACGCGCTCGGCATTCGAAAGGGACCTCATAAGTTTCAGTGCTCAGATCCCTGCGCAAGCGTCCTTCCCTTTTTTCTTGCATTTCGTGTCAAGGTTAACACTTCGTGAAAAGCTGGCATCTGCGGTAGTTGCACCGATGGCACCAGCTCCCTACCAATGCAACCGTAGCCGACTCCGAGAGACTTCCTGCTCTAGGTACTTGCGGCGAGAACTATTCAAACTACGTAAGATTCAAGCCCGGCACAGCACGGCGCATGCTAGCAGCATGCAGCCGCCCTACCTTGTTGAGTCAGTTACCGTCGATCGCAGAGAGCCTGCTTGCGCGCGACTAAAGGGGCAGAGGTGTTCAAACAGGCCAGTCCACGAGGTTGACCCAAGTGAGTCGCCACGGGGCCGGGTGCAAAGCGCCGGCGTCCGTTTCCGCCGGGTTGTGCGCTTTGCTGCTGGCACATCCCTCCCCCAGCCAACACAACTGCGCACTGCAGCAGATGCTACAGTGTTGTATTCGATGGAAGCATGCTCGGCGCCAGTTGGAAATGCGTTCGAATTTTAATCATAGCTCCTTCACTGTTGAGACGTCCGGACCTATTTCGGATTGTCTGAGCTTGTCACGGCAGGTATCCTTCTGTCGCATCCTTTTCCACGAGCGTCGAAAAAGGTACATTACGGGGGGAGGGGCGTGGGCAGGCAGACATGTTTGGGCTTGATGGATACGGCAGCGACGAGGAAGGCGACGATGAGAGCTTCCTGCCGAACGCGGGGCCGGCGGAGGCGATGGAAGACGCGGCCGTCGACGCGGGGCCCGAGGCGATGGTCGCGGGGCCCACTGCCCTCGAGCTGATGCAGGCGGAGCTCGACTTTTCAAGCCACCGCTCGTCGAACTTGTGCCCGGTGGTCCCGTTCGACGTGCCGGCCGACCCCATCCAAGCAGAGCGTCTCGAGGTGCTCAAAGCTACGCGAAAGAACCCAGCTGCCTTCATCAAAGAACACCACGACTTCATCAACCCGGAGCGGACGAACTCAAAGCTAGAGGAGGTCGCCCGCCAGCAGGGAACCCGGCTCAACGCGTACCAGTCCAACTTCTCGTCGGTGAACGCGCGGCACGCGACCCTGTCCGACTTGTCCGGAAAGTTGGAGGACCGCATCATGAAGGCGCTGACCCGCGAAAAGCACGAGCGGAAGCGCAAGTCGGCGACGCCGCCCCCGCAGGGCCCCGGCGCGTCGGCCACGACCACCGCCACGTCGTCGACGATCGCGTTCGAAGTCCGTCGCCACTCGTCGACCATAGCCAGCTGATCAACCGGCTGCTTTTCGCCTCGTGCCAGCTGAACCAAGACCCTACGTTCTGCTCTCGCAAGCCGCCAGGCGTGGGCTAACGCCTTCCGCTCGCATTTCGTTGCCCGTCTCTAGCCTAGAATAGGCGGGCGTTTGGAAAAACCATCGCGCCGCTGCCCGCCCATTGGACGTACACCGTGGTTCGTCAACCCTGCATGGGCGTCAAGTCACCTCAAAAATCTCGCAGTGGTGTTGCCGCGGGCAAGCCCCATTTCGTAGCGAACCCTGAACGGAGTTGTATCTCCCGGAGAAATGCTGAACTGGAGAGTCGTGGCAATTGGCCGGATATTTATTGTTTTGAAGGGCACCTGCTGGTCACCCAACACGCTTCCAACGGTCTTCTAAAGCAGCAGGTTGTTCACCCCTTCCGCCGCGCACACTTGCGTCAACACTGTCAGCGGTTCGATTTGGCTGTGCCATCGAGCTATGCCTTCAACGGCATTTGAAGATTTCAACCGCCGTTTGCACTTAGCCGCACGGCCGGTGCAGCTAAGTGCAAACGGCGATTGGAATTAGCCGGAACCCCCGGAGAGTCGCGCGCGTAAGGGTTAAGATCAAAGCACGCTAGAAAGGACTCAGCACCAGAACTCGCTGATCCGGGGGGTGGGGATTTTTCCCGTTTCTTTCCGTTTAGGTCGCACCCTGACCAAGTGATCACCGAAGTGGGGGAGCTCTGTTACAGGCAGTAAGCTGTGTTACAGGCAGTAAGGGCTAAACCGGGGAAGACCCAAGCCCAATCTCCCTAGAAAGGCCCTTGGAAGGTATTTGGGTCCCACTATGGTATGCTCAGAATCGCTCGTCAACAATAGGCTTAGTGTCTACTCCGGAGAAAACTGGCTGCACAAGGTCCTATTCAGTACATCGCGAAAGATGCGTGCTCGCTTCTGCTTTACTCGGCAGATTGTTCCCAATAATCACCGAGGAGGGCGGGGCAGGGCGGCACTCGTCTGTTTCGACAGCAATATTTGCTCTCCCTGCTTTGCACAGGCTCAACTGCAACTTGTTGTGAGGACGTCGCCCTCGTGGCGACAAGAACTGATGGGTCAAAGCAAGCACTCTTCTTTCCTTCTTCGCTTGCGCCGCTAAACCTTTCGCAAAGAACAAAGCAGCCAGTTAGATAGTTCACACCTCCCTCCTGGGAGGTGTCCAGACAGATGCGTACGTATGTCTTGTGTCATATCCTTGTTTCTGCAGCCCGGTGACAAGCGTGCGATGCATGAACGTGGGAGAGCACCTTCGTTGCATTTTTGAGCTCATAACGACCGGTCAGCCTTCTTTTAAAGGAGAGAAAGTGTTGCAGCCTACATGACAATTTGCTTCTAGTTGTAGCAGGCTACAAGTGTTAGCATACACACGCGCGCAAGCTAGACGTATACTACGCCGGCTGCGATACATCGGCCTTGCGGCATCGAACGAGAACCAGTCCCCCTCGTCGCACCTACAAGCTGCACCGGTCAACGAGCACTATGGGGGTCTTTTCCTGCCCGGTGACCGTTCAGACGGTGTAAACCTTCGGCGCCACTGCTCGCGATTGGTCTGTTGCAGCCGGTTGGTTGAAGCCTGAAGTTGAATCGCGTAGAGCCTCTGTCTCGTCCGCGTTAATGCTGGGTTTAAAAAGACGACAGAACACACGAGGTTCTCGCTTCCTCACAGGATTTATCCTACGGGCAAACTACTTCGCCAAACAGTGTACGCACTTGAGTCCCATCCTCCTTAACCCCGCGCATGGTGCGTGTTCAGCGAGTCCCGTTGACAGACGGCTGCCGCGTGGCATACTCGTTGAAGATATCACGGCAAAGGGGGGGAACAGGGAAAGAAATAAGAAGAACAAGAAATACAAAAAAAAAAAAGGTGGAAATAAAGATGCCCGCCGAACGGACGGTCAACATCGGCTGCCACAGCGCGATGTGGGGCGACACGTCGCTCAGCGCGCCGCAGCTGCTGAAGAGCGGGGACATCGAGTACTTGGTCGGCGACTACTTGGCAGAGGTGACGATGGCGATCCTCGCGAAGGCGCACACCAGCTCCGGGGGAACTCTGGGTTACGCCACGGACTTCGTGTCGATGGTGGCGGCGAATCTTCCCCTGATCCAGAAGAACAAGGTCAAAATCGTCGTCAACGCCGGGGGTGTCAACCCGGACGGCTGCCGCAACGCGATCGCGGAAGTGTTCAAGAAGGCGAACATACCGGAGAGCCAGCAACCGAGGGTCTGCACCATCTCGGGTGACAACCTCCTGACCAGCTTGACCACCGAGAAGCTCCACGAGGTCGTCCACAAGTCGCACGAGATGCTCCTGGACACGCAGCACCCAGCGGTCGAGTCCGTCCTGTCCAGCAACGCGTACCTCGGGGCCTTCCCCATCGCAGCCGCCCTCAGCGAGGGCTATGACATCATAATTACGGGCAGAGTCGCCGACTCGGCGCTGGTGCTCGGCCCGTTGATATACGAGTTCAACTGGCAGGACGACAACTACGACGCCCTCGCGGCGGGGACCCTCGCCGGGCATCTTGTCGAGTGCGGCGCGCAGGGCACGGGCGGCCTATTCACCGACTGGGACGAGGTGCCCAACTGGGAGACCATCGGGTACCCCATCGTCAAGGTGCGTCGCAATGGCGAGTTCACGCTGACCAAGCCGGCTGGCACCGGCGGGCTGCTGTCGGTCCCCGCGGTAGCGGAGCAGATGCTGTACGAGATCGGGAACCCGCAGGCGTACTTCTGCCCGGACGTGACGTGCGACTTTTCGGAGGTCATCTTCTCGCCGACCTTCTGCCAAGACCGCAAAGTGACGGGGATCGTCGTGTCGAACGCCAAGGGCCGCCCGCCCACGTCGACCTACAAAGCCTGCACGACCGTCATGTGCGGATACATGCTGGCACCTATATTGGTGATCCAAGGCAGGCGGGCTGTCGAAAAGGCACGGAAGACAGCCTCTGCTCTGCTCTCCCGCTGGGAATACCTCCTCAAGCGCCACAAGTTCGAGCCAATCGCCGACCGCCGGGTCGAGATCATCGGCACGGGAGGTACCCGGTACGGACACATGGAAGAAGGTGGCGACGACATCAGAGAAGTCGTCTTGCGAGTGGCCGTCCGGCACGACAAGAAAAAGCCCCTCAACCTGATCCGGCGGGAGGTCATGGCCGCCGGCGTGTCGATGGGGCAGGGGACCATCGGCATCACCCGCGGGCTCCCGTCCCCGGGAGAACTGATCAAATGCTTCTCGTTCCTCCTCCCCAAAACGGACCTTCCGTACCCCTGCATCGACGACGTCGAACACCAGGCTGTCCCGGTTAAGACGGACGGCGGGTTTGATCCAGCTTGCTTGCACCCGCACGAGCCCCCGGCGTACACGCGGCCTAAAAGCCCGTTCGTGCACATGACTCTCGATAACCTGGTTTACGGCCGATCCGGAGACAAAGGCGACACCGCTAACATCGGGGTCATCTCGAGGAAGCCGGAGTACGTGCCGTTCCTCGCGGAATACCTCACCGCCGCGCGCGTGAAGCACTTCTTCGAGAAGCGGGACTGCACCGGGCCGGTCGAGCGGTTCTACCTGCCCGGCATCGGCGGGTTCAACTTCCTCCTCTACGGAGCCCTCGGCGGCGGCGGCACGTCGTCCATCCACTCCGACTCCCTCGCGAAGTCGTTCGCCTCCGTCCTCCTCTCGATGATGGTCGACGCCCCTGCCCACTGGAGGCTGCCGGAGGCCGCCCACATGTGAACGGAACCCGAGCGAAGTCCCGCGGTACGATCTAGGCTTTGACACGATACAATCTCTGGTGCTGGGAAATCTCTGACTCGCCACATTTTCCTCGGTCCAGTTTGGTTTGAGTGGCAAGAAACCTCGTTGATCCAGTGGTCATGTGCTTGGTTCCGAAATTGAGCTGTGCAACTCTAAACTAGCGGGGGAAGATGCCGGTATTACCGAGGGCTTCGAGGACTACACGGCAAGACGCCGCCGGCATGACAGGCACAGGAGGAAAAACAGGCGGGAGGCAGCGGCACTGGAATGCCGCTCTTCCTCGCACATCGGGTTGGCCGCTTTTTTTCGGAAACCTCGGTTGCGACGCTCTTAAACTCCGATGTATCCACCGAAACGGGTCGGCGGCGGTGTGGCGATAAAGTTGCAACTTCGACACGCTTATCTGTACTGCGACAACCAATTTCTGCTTCCCTGAAGACAGTATTTGTTACAGCTAAAAAGAACGTTGACAGCGGTTTAACCAGAACACATGAAGTAGGCGCCCACTTTTTGTTTGTGCGATTTAACCTACGTATGTACTGAGCCGGCCCACCCCCTGCTGATAGACTGTGATAGCAGCGGGCAATTCGATGCAGTTCCAGGAAATAGGGGGGGCTGGCTTACATGTTGACCGGACCTCTTGAGCTTCTGATGCGCTCATGTGTGCGGGAGTCGGGTTTAAACAAAACCAGCGTCACCAAAGAGCGACTCAACTATTCTCTGTCTTGTTTCTTTAAAGAAGCGGGAGCCATTCTGGTTCGGTCTGCGACAAGCAACTGGAACCACGGACAGCTGACTGATTCTATCCACCATACCTTCTCGCCTTTCTTGCGTAGCGACCCGACCCCACCTCCCCCGACCGTTGCTCTTTGTAGCAGAAAACGGGCCCTTTTTTGTATAAGCACCCGCTTTGTAGGAAATGCTTGAGGAGACTGCCAGTTGTGATAGATCAAAGGAGGTAAAATGTGCTGAAGCTCGCACGAAACACAGGTAAATCTGGGTTTAGTGGCGGGCGTGAGCGTTCAACAAAGAAAGACCCACTTTGTAGGTGTATTGTTTTCTCCCCCTTCTATCCTTCGAAATGAGCACAAGGCAGTCCCTCGAGTATTTCTTTGAAAAAGGGCGACAAACGGGACGGTAGTTTTTTTCTTCTTCTCGGATCGCGTCGTCGAGTCGGGTGGTGTCGTCAGGCGGGGCAGTACCCTTCGGATGGCGCGCTGCGTGCGCTGTTGACACCCCCAGTAGAGCCGCGGAATAGGAGAGCCCGTTGCCGGCCAGTCTGCAGACCAACGCTTGCCCACCAACACGCCCCGAGGGATGCCCCCGCTTGGAACGTCCGCACATTGCGCATCACCTGACAGGCTGTGGACCCTCCCGTCCATCTCAGCCACGCGCGCCCAATCCCTCCTCCCATTCGGAGTCCCAGCCTCACATCAACTTCATCGCAGTATGCGATTGCATGCCGCTAGGCATGCCACACACGTTTCCATCGACGGCCGGGGAAACCACCACTTTTTCCACGTGTACAACTGAGAGTAGAGTGAGGTAACAAGCCGTCGGCCGCGAATGCGGCGATGTCGCCGCACATCATGTGTGTGTGTCGTACCAACAAACGTCCCCGTCGTCCTCCCGCGTGTCCTTTTTTTTTTTTTGTATAAGCACCTGCTTTGAAGGAAATACTTAAAGAGGAGACTGCCAGTCGTGAAATCTCATAGTGCGGTACTCATCAGCATGCCGATGACTCTCCACTATCGCCATGATATTCCAATCCCAAACGAGGTAAATGTGCTGCAGCCCACACGAAACAAAGGTATCTAGGTTTAGTGGCGGACGTAAGCGTTCCACAAAAAAGACCAACGGTTGTGTAGTCGTAATATTTTCTCCCCCTCTAGCTACGCTAGTAGCTTCCGTCGAAATGCAAAGCACAAGGCAGTCCCTCGAGTCTTTTCACAACAAAACTACGCATTTCTTTTTGAAAGTATGCAAATCCTGCAGGAAATAGTTGACTAGAGTTTGTGCTAACCACGATCGTGGGAACCTACCTAACATAACCTAGAAGGACCGACCCCCCTTTCGTAAGAAAAGCGAAGAAGATAAATCCCTCTTCTTTTTTTTGTGGGTTGTCGAGAGCTGCGACTCGACTATTCCTTAGTTCGGCTCGCGAGAAGAGATTCTGCGGAAACTCACCCCCCCGAAGAAGACTTGATGCCCGCACCAAACATGCATGAGAGGCAGTGTCCTGCCTAAACATTAAACTAAGATTTTCCCCCCGGGTGAAAAAGAAAGAAACAATGCTCTGCATTCCCGCGAAGAAGACTGGATGCTAGCATCAAACATACACGAGAGGCAAATTTCTCCTGAACACGAAACTAAGATTTCCCCCCCGGAAACGCGTTTGGTGCGATCCTCT
Organism: Diplonema papillatum; assembly: GCA_030068145.1. Lineage (NCBI taxonomy): Eukaryota > Euglenozoa > Diplonemea > Diplonemida > Diplonemidae > Diplonema > Diplonema papillatum. Next base: position 67,854 of record JAPJBO010000832.1, read on the forward strand.
TCTGCTGGGTGCAACCAACCCGCCCAGTAGCGGACCGCACCCAGTTGGCGTATTTGCATGGTTGTTGGACCCGTGTTTTCGAAGCGTTCCAGGTTGAACTTCAGCGTCTTAGACTTCAGCGTATAGAGCTTGGGAGCGGAGTTACGCCATCCGAGTTGCCTGATGGTAGGCCGGGAGACTGCTTAAGTCTCCGGTTCCAGGTAAGTACAACGAGTTGCTGAAGGTTCTACGGTATACCTGATAGCTGCTTGGGCGCAGCTGCATCCACCGTGAGTCGGTCCGAGTCAGTCCAACCTTCAGTCCGGTCTTGACGAGTTGCTCGCAAGAACGTGGACGCATAGTACTGAACCCGGCTCGCTTCGAGCACATTACCGTAATTGGATTCATGTTGAACCGTGTGACAACCCCCCAAAAAGGGGCTGGGTGTCCCAGGTTTTATCCGGTTCAGCATATTTTTTTTGGGGGTTTGCGTACTTTGCAGAGCATCGCGACCCTGGTGCTTGCCCGCGCCTTGGAGTGCTCAATACTCAGCTCGACCCCTAGATGCCGCTGTCTTAGGAGGCTGCAGGACCACCACTGGTGCAGTCACGCAGGAGACTACCTGGGAGACACCCCCCGGGTGTTATCTACCCGTTCCTGCTGTAGTCCAGTTCAACATTATTCAATTACGAAAAACGCCAGCGCCAAGCCCCAGTTTCGCCACGTCCGTTGCCGCTCTGGTTGATGGCACGCGTACTGCTTCTCAGCGCCAGACGAAACAGTGCGACGAAGTCTGCAGTCGTACCCGCACTGCGTGCGAAACACTGACTGACAGGCAGGCTCAGGACTCAAAAGGAGTGAAAGCTCTCGTCTGACCACGCGAGTAACACGACACGCCCCTCCCCTCTCCTTTATTACTTCCAACCTTTTTGGTGCTGCACACGGCAAACCCATGTCCACTGTGCTCTGCGGAGTTTACTTCGCAGTGCTGCCTCGAGACTCGACAGTCAAAATCAGGGCGGGGGCCCCTGTTTTTTAGCTGATTGCTCAACACGGATGGTCCTGGCTGTGACGAGCTACGAACAGCCGCCTGACAAACCAGACTCACGCCGCTGTCCTGTCTGAAGACACTCAGGTTCCGTGCCGATGATGGTCCGCCTTATGTGTTCGTGGCTTAAAGGACCGAAACACGGCGCAGATAGGACCAATGCCGGAGGTGCACACACGACCGTTTGAGCACGTTCTTGCAATCCCCCCTTTCCCACCCGCCCCCCAAGCTGGTCGCCGCCTCTGCGTGCTCGCGGAACGTGCCAAGGGAATTCAAACGTATCGTTCAGCTTCTGCCTCGCGCGCTGTCTCCTCTCCCCATCGTCCCGTCTTTTAGTGACCGACCCCCACCTGCACTCTGATGCCGTCAGTTGCGAGGCCGCCGGGGGGAGGGAAGATCACTATTTGAAAACGACAACAGGTGCCCCTCTTTTTCTGCCGCTCTCGCTTGCAAGAAACCACCGACCCCGGCGACGCCTCCGTGGCTTAGAGGACCGAAACACGGCGCAGACGGGACCAGTGCGGTGTTGAGCACATATCCATTCCAAGCACGTTCTTGCAAACCACCCCGGCGACGGAGACAGCCAGGGGCGGGGAGGGCAGCCAGCCTGCGCGAAGAAAGCGAACCCAACGCTTCGTTTGGGTTGTGCGTGCCGGTTGCTCTGAGGAACCTTTGATCAGCCACCGGAGCACGCGGCCTACGTCTTTTGCCTTGACAACATTGCAGGGCAACCCCCGCAAAACTGTTGGCCCTGGAAAGGATGTCAGAATCAGGGCAGTTGGCCTACTGGCTTTGTTGAACTCGGTCAGTACCGAGGCAGCCCCCTTCAAGCCACGGCTCATCGGAAAACAGTAACCCTACCCCGGAGAGATGGTCCCTGCAGTGTGATCTTGAAATGCAGGTACACAAGGACAGGCTTGCATTGCCAAAGGCTAGGTCCCCTGCACTCCGACTCTTCTCTTTCTCGCTCAATCGCCACGGAGAAACGCCGTGGTGATTGTAGTCCCCGTTTGCAACCTGTCTGGAGGCACCCGGGTGTTAGCGCCCGCCTCATTGCGAGTTTTACGAACGAACCTGATTCAGGAGGGCGAACGTGCAGTCGTCCCGTAGAGCGACCGCCGGTTTGCGCCCCGCGAGACAACGCCGAAGCCACAGGAACACGGGAAAAAAAATAAAGTAAAAAAAAAGTTGAACACCCCCCGTTTGCCTGCCGAAAGCACGCCGCGTGGCGACCGACGACAGCAGCCGCGCTTGCCGGGCGCGCTGCGGGAGGGGAGGGCAGTATCTCGCCGGAAGAGGATGCGCGCATGCCTGACATCGAGGATCTGGACTGGCTTCGGTCGCACGACGTGCCCCAACTGCTCAACGAGCTAGCGACCGAGCTGCTGAAGACGAAGCCGAAGGACGTCCTGTTCTTCGTCGCCACATGGGCGTCCCACAAACAGGCGGTGCGCGCAAAGGAAGACCCCAACTTCGTCCAAATCCAGGGCAATGACCCAAGCGTCTTCGGCTTCCCGTCTCCGGATGCCCAGAGCATCCAACCCAACACCGGCCAGCCCCCGCTGCCGTTCCAGCAGCAGCAGTCGCTGATGCACCGGACGAGCAGCAACGCGTCGATGGGCAGGCGGCCTTCGAAGCTGGAAGAGCTGGGCGGCGGCGAAGCGGCGTCCACCTACCAGACGCAGGGCCCGCGCCTGAGCCTGTCGAACCTCACCAACGGCGGGGCCGCCCAGCAGCCGTCGGGCGGCGACGCGACGCCGCCGCTCATCAGCGCGGACCGCCGCAACAGCGTCTCGCCCCCGCAGGTGCTCCAGCAAGCGGGCAGCACGCCGGGCTCCAACGGGCTGACGGGGCCGGGAGGGTTGGTCGAGCAGTCGGAGGTTGTGTGGGGGCGGCCGTCGCCGCAGGAGCTGGCCGTGAGGCACACAGTGCCTGAGGGGAGGTTCAACCTGCAGAGCGTCATAGGGGAAGGCCACTACGGTAAGGTGTACCACGCGGTTCGGGAGGACGACGGGCTGCCGGTTGCCGTGAAGAAGGTCACCATCGACGGGCACTGGGTGGAGCAGGAGGTGCAGAACATGGCGTGCTGCGAGTGCGACTGGGCGGTGAAGCTGCTGGAGTCGTGCTACTCGCCGACCGAGGACCTGCTCTGGATCGTGATGGAGATGCTCGGCGCGTCGATCGCCACCGTCGCCGACGCGGCGGGGCCGCGCGCGTTCACGGAGCCCATCATCGCCGAAATCACGCGCCAGGTGCTCAACGGCCTGCACGAGCTGCACACCAGGCAGCGCGTGCACCTCGACATCAAGCCGGCCAACCTCCTCGTGACGCGCGACGGGCGGCAGATCAAAATCGCCGACTTCGGGACGATGCAGACCATCGGCGACGACTGCATCCAGCTGGGCGACTTCGCGTTCATGTCGCCCGAGGTCGCCTACTCAGCGGGCAAGTACATCGCGCAGTCAGACATCTGGTCGGTGGGCATCAGCTCCCTGTACCTTGCCGACGGTGAAGCGCCCTTGTGGCGGGAAAAGCCCGAGCTTCTCATGTTCGTCCATCGTGAAACGTGCATGGTGCGCCCCTTCCCTTCTTCACTTTCCCGAGACTACCTACCAGCGCTGCTGACTGTAGAGTACATTCGGCAAACGCCCCTGCTGGATGCAACACTGAAGATTGACGACGAGCTTAGTACACAATACTCCGAGCAACGAGAAACGAGAAAGGCGAGCCTAGAGTTTGGCCAGCGATCCCCGTTCATGCTTAGCATCAAAACATGCATAACAGGCTGCCCCAACATTAAACATCATTTTTTCCGTTTACCATTTGGCGACACCGGCCCTAGAGTACTCTGAAACCCCAAAACACCCACAGAAACCGGCCCTCTGGGAACCGCTGCGCTGGTCCGTAGGCTTTTCCGATGTGCTCAGCCACTGCTTCTTGAAGGACGCGCAGCAGCGGCCGACGGCGAAGGCGCTGCTGGATTCGGAGTGGATCAAACACAACGCTAGCGGAGTACTCGTCCTGCCGCCTGCTGTGTTGACCAGCCATGAGAATGGCTTCGCTTGAATCCAACCCGGACCCTTTTCTCAAACCTCAGCTCGGCGTTGAGCTGGGAGCTGTTCCATTGGGTCCTGCCGTAGAATCCTGGTCGACACGGGATGAACTGAGACCGTGTTGTCCGAGTGTTCGCTTACCAGAATCCCAGAAGGGGCTGCTGGTTCATCTTGACAGCCGGACTGGCTACGAGGGTGAACTGACAGCTGACTTTTAGTATCCTGGTGATCGCTCAATAGATTTCACGAAGGGTGCCTGAGCCGGTCCGTCCCTATCTCTTGGAACTGCATCGAAGTGCCTGCCGCTGTTTATCACAGTGAATCACGGTCCACCACGGTCTACCAGGTCCATCCCGAGTCCCTAGAGCTGCATCGAATTGCCCGGTGCTGTATTCTTCGGTCTATCACGGTCTATCAAGAGGGGATAGACCGGCTCAGTGTCGTAGAATGTCGACCCTCAGAGGGTTTCTTGTTGAGTCAGTTCGGGTTTCTTTTCTCCAAAAGTATGTGAATCCTGCGCGGAGTAGTCGGCCAGTCCTTTTGAGTTTGTGTTCCCGTCCACTCTTCGTGAAAAAAAGCGAAGAACTGAAAATACAGTTTTCCGCAACTGCCGAGAGCTGAGAGAAGTTGTGGTACCTTCAGCCAATATTTTGAAGGCGGCTGAATAGTGCAGTGCATCGTGATCAGTTACCGTCAAAACGAGCCGATACTTGTCGACGTGCCTCCCCCCGGTGTTGAAGATGGATGGAAAACAGGGCCATCTTGCCCAAGGACGGTGTCCAATATATACGGGGACGCTGGTGGCATCTGAAGCAGCGATGTACCGCACCGCGTGGTCTGTCTGTCTCGCTTCATTCTTAATAGGCTCTACGAAGCGCTGGTGGCGCATGGTACAGGCACTGCGGAGCCAGTATTTGTGTGAAGAACACGTGCGTAGCTGCATAAAAAGTTCGAAAAGAAAAAAGACGCCCATAGTACGGGATCGTCGGAAGCACTAACGGCATTGGAGCTGGCACCTTCACCCCTTTCAAACGACTCGAAAGCAACGCACCGCATCAAACCTTGTCAAAAAAAGACTGTCGACGCGGTTCAGGAACCACCCTTGCGTGACCCTCCGTCTTCTGTGTACAACTCAGCAAAACAAGAAGGAACTGTCGGGTTCGTTGAGCAGCCGTGTCCGTTGAGGACTCCGTTTTGCGAATATGGTTTGTTTTTGGCAGTACCCTGCCCGGTAGCTGGCCTTGGTCATCAGGTCACCAGTTTAGATTGTAGGCACTTCGTGCCGCCAAGACGCCTCGCGCGCCAACTCCACTAAAATCTTGTCTGTCTTCAAGGTCGCACCACCGTATGGTGATACCCACTGAAAAGTGGGCAGCAAGCTTGCAAGCTTGCGGGCGTGCTAGACGGTTACACTGCTAGATCCGAACACGAAGTCGCCAGAGCAGGATAGGAGACTCGCGGGCGAGGGCGGAAGCCCGTAGTAGCACGCAGGCTGTGAAAATAATGAAGCGCTCACGAAGCAACACCGTCGGCTATTCGTGAAAAAGAAGATTTAGGCATTGCGCTGACACCACTGCGGCCACACCACATCACACTAACCCACACCGTTTGTGCGGGTAACACTTAGGCTCAGAACATTGCCGCATTGCCGCAACAATCGGGCCGCGTGCCTCCTGTCTCACAGGTGCCAGAAGTTGCCTGCAGGAGGAGCCCAGGTGTCGTTGCCTGGGGTTGTCGGGCAGTACGTCTCAAGTTGTCGCAGGGTTCGCTGCACCTCGTCGAGGAGGGGTGAGAAAAAAGCTGGCTTGTTCTGGTCAGGGCAATATGCATGGAGGCTTAGCGTCTTTTCTCTGAAGGAGAAAACTGGCTGTATAAGGTCCTGGTTCTGGAGAAGAGTAAAAGAAAATCCCAGATTAACACCACTTCTCCGCGCTTCCCATGCAACGAAAACTTGCAGCGAGTCGGATGAAGCAACGCAACCAGCGCAAATTGGTGCATTTCGGGAGAGCGTGAGCCGTCGCTTCGTTGTCCTTCTCCGGCGTTGTCCGATTCGCTTTCTCTTTTGGCACCATTCTCCCCCCCCCCTTCCAAAAAAGCCGTGTCGCTTTCAAGCCTTGTGTTTCTGTCTCGCCAACAGGCGGTTGTTCTTATTTGGCTGGATTCTTTCCGTCTACCTTTCAGAAAGCAAGTCTCAACACGGGAACGCGACATGCTATTGAGTTTGTGATAACAACGACACCGCGGGGCCCGATCGGAAAGCATTGCTCCCAGTTAACAGAGAGCTTCGATCAATCAACCCTCTTGCTGGAAAGAGGAACGACGATGCACACCACCCGGGTATTCCCTCCTCTGAGATATCGCTCTGTGTGCGTTCGAGATCCCTGACTCTTTATGAGCACTCTTTGCGAAGGAGAAACAGCGAACGAACCACCAATCTTCCTTCCTGCCTTCGGCGCTGTATCTAAAGAGCCAGCACCGACTTGTGTCTTCGCATCGGAAGATGCAACGAAGGTCAACCGACGACACCAAAATCCCGGATTCTCAAGCGAACTTTAACTCTACAAACCTTTAAAGCGAACTTTCACTCTGAAAACAGTCTTGAGAAAAGAGCACACCGTCCACAAGGAGGGGCAAGGGCGAAAAAGGAAAGGCTGCCCGCTGCTTAGAGGGGAGAGAAAGGGGAGGGGCGGTGCGCGGGGGCGATGCGGCTGAGCGGCGGATGCCCGCCGCTGCGGCGCGCGCTGATCGTCGGCGTCGACGGCGCGGGCGGCGGCGGGCTTGCGGGCGCCGCGCGCGAGGCGGAGTCGCTGGCCGCGTATCTCAGCCTGCGCGACCTGGCGGGCGACGTCCAGGTGCTGACGGACATCGACATCCGGAGCCAGAAGCTTCCGACCAGAGACCGGATCCTCCGCGGCGTCGACTGGCTGGTCGCAGAGCACTCCACGGAGCAGCAAAGCCTGCTCTTCGTCTTCGCGGGGAGACCCGCCCTCGGCGACTCCGGCTTGCAACCCCTTGACGACCACGAGAACGCGGAACCCGCGGTATCCGAGAGCGACCTCCGCAGCCGGTTCGCAAGCGCGAGCCTCCCTGTTATCGCGATCATTGACACCACCCCCGCGGCGCTGGTCATCGCGGGGTTTCCCGAGGCCCTGCCGAGGGCGTTTGATTGGAGGAGGCACCGCGCGGCGGGGCATGCGGACCCGCCCGTGGGTCTGAAGGGCAACGTGACCCTGCTCACGGCAGTACCCAGCGACGCGTCCGACAGCGAAGCGGACGAGGAGGAGTCGCGGGGGGAGGACGCCGAGAGAGGGGGCGTGTTGCTGTCCGGGCTGCTGATGGTGCTCCGCGCGCACAAAACGACGCCGCCGACCCTCGCCGGGCTGTTGGCCGCGCTCCGCATCCACTTGGCCGACGGCCTGCACCGGAGAGACCCGGTGCTGTGCAGCACGCACGGCATCGTCCCGGGCTCCCTCTTCGACTTCCACGCCCAGATGCCCGCAGCACCCCCGGCGAGGCACCCAAGCGGCCCCCTGGACCCGTTGCCCCGCGCGGACGTGAGGGGGTACCATGGGTCTCATCAGCGCATCGCCGAGGCCGACGGGGACCACGAACAGGCGGGCCGGGCCACGCCCAGTGCGCAAAGCAATAGCCTGCACGCGGCGCGGCAGCAGCCAGACACCGCCGGGCTTCACACGCTCAACAGCAGTCGGTACGAAGTGCACCAACGGGCGGATCCACATGCGGATACGTCCGGCGCGTGCCAACCAAGCAGACTGTTTGAGTTCCACGAACAACAACAAGCAGACCCGGCGGCGCACAGCGTGCGAAGCGGCGACGCGCCCCCCCACAGCGCCCGTCAACAGGCGGGCATAGCGAGGTTCAGCAACCAAAACGACAGTCTGCATGGGTCGCACGAGGCGGACAGGACCGGTGGCCGTCAGGCGGAGCTTCTGCCGGCAGAGAGGTCCGTGGCGGATGGGGTGCATCCGGAGACGTCCCGCACGCAATCGAGTAGACTGTTTGAGATCCACGAACAACAACAAGCAGACCGGACGGCGCATAGCACGCAACAAAGCGTGCACAGCGCCCGTCAACAGACGGGCAGGGCGAGGTTCAGCAACCAAAACAAAAGTGTGCACGGATCGCACGAGGCAGACAGGGCCGGTGGTCGTCATGCGGAACGTGAAACGACAGAGAGGGCCGTGTCGGATGGGGTGCACGAGCCAGCCGAGAGGGTCACGTTCAGTGTGCAAAGCAGCGAAAGCGCCGCGTCGTACCCGCCGGTCTCCTCGAAGGACTCCTCCTTCGAGGAGCCGGCGGCGGCGGGCGGGGCGGCCGATCACTCACCGCCGCCGCCGCCCGCGGGCGGCGGAGCCGGCGGCGAAACCGCGATGCCGCCGCCGGCTTTCGCGCGCGGCGCGCCGCCGCGCGGCCGGCTGACGCCCAGCTTCGGCACCGTCCCCCGCCCGAACCAGCAGCCGCGCGACCCGTGCGGCAGCGGCCGACACGCCCACGAAGACGGCGGACTACACAACGAGGTGACCCCCCCCGTCAACCTTAGAACGCGAAGCCATGGTGATGCGTCGCCTTGGCAGCCTTGCGATGCAAAGGACACTCCGGTTCCAATGACGCAAAGCGAGTGCGCCGTCAACCTTCGGACGCGAAGCCATGGCGATGCGTCGCCTTGGCAGCCTTGCGACACAAAAGTCACACCAGTTCCAGTGGCTCAAAGCGAGTGCGCCGTCAACCTTAGAACGCGAAGCCATGGTGATGCGTCGCCTTGGCAGCCTTGTGATGCAAAGGACACTCCGGTTCCAATGACGCAAAGCGAGTGCGCCGTCAACCTTCGGACACGAAGCCATGGAGATGCGCCGCCTTGGCAGCCTTGTGATGCAAAGGACACTCCGGTTCCAATGACGCAAAGCGAGCGCGCCGTCAACCTTCGGACACGAAGCCATGGAGATGCGCCGCCTTGGCAGCCTTGTGATGCAAAGGACACTCCGGTTCCAATGACGCAAAGCGAGCGCGCCGTCAACCTTCGGACACGAAGCCATGGAGATGCGCCGCCTTGGCAGCCTTGTGATGCAAAGGACACTCCGGTTCCAATGACGCAAAGCGAGCGCGCCGTCAACCTTCGGACACGAAGCCATGGAGATGCGCCGCCTTGGCAGCCTTGTGATGCAAAGGACACTCCGGTTCCAATGACGCAAAGCGAGCGCGCCGTCAACCTTCGGACACGAAGCCATGGAGATGCGCCGCCTTGGCAGCCTTGCGATGCAAAGTCTGCCAACGACACTCCAATTCCAATGGCGCAGAGCGAGTGCGGAATACCGTCGACAACCCCGGCGCCGAGGACGCCGACGCGCTCGGGCGCGGCGGCCGCAGCCGCGGCCGGTGCGGAAAGCCGACCGGCGGGCGGCTGGGCGGCGGCCGCCATCGACATGCCCGCGAAGTCGACGCCGGTGGTCCGTAAGGCGACCCGCGGCGCGACCTACGACGGAACGTCGCCGCTCGGCGGTGAGGTCGTCCCGCGGGCGCTGCGGCCGCTGTTCGACGAGCGCGAGCCCGCGGCGGCGCGGGGCGCCGCCGCTTTCGCGCTGCACGCGCCGGAAGAACACCACCGGGCGTCTCCCGGCCGAGATGTCGACCCCCCCACACTCGTTCGCGCGGAACTTGAGCAGGATCCGCCGCTGCCGGCGCGGGCGCCGCGCGCGGCGGAGCCCGCGGCGAAGGGCGCCGGCTCGAGGCGGGGCGGGTCGGCCCAAAAAGCGGCCGGCCGCAAGGCCGACCGCCCGTCGCAGCCGCCGGCAGCCGCGCAGCTGCTGCAGGGCCGGGCGGCCGCCGCGCCGCCGCCGCCGCCGCCGTCGACGGCCCGCTCGAGCAGCACCTCGCCGCCCCCGTCCGCCGCCGCGCTGCGGCGCCCCGCCGCCGCCGTCGCGGCGGCGGCGGGACGCCCCCGCAACCGCAGCGCCAGCGCCGCTGCCGCCGCCGTGCGGAAGGTACGCGCACGTTTTCTTATGTTTGAGCACCTCTCTCAGGCTTTCGCGTGGCGACACTGTCGACCGCACCTTAAATGAGTCGCGGTCGCCGATCCCCCAAACGCCAGCATCATGTACTTGATGCGACGCGGAACAAGTGCTGACAGCACCGCCCGGCGAATAGAGGGCCACAAAAGTGGCAAATCGACCGGTCGGGGGGTGCTTAGCAGCCAATGACCTGATGGCAAAGTGCACACCTGAGCAGGGCTGCATCCTCGTGTTGTAGCCGTGTTGCGTATAAGGCTTCGTGGGGCCTGGTCAACCACCTCATCACAATAGGCGCAAACGTTCTCGACAGTGATTGGACAGTCGGGATGCCGGGGGCTGGTCCCCATGAAGAAGAGGAAAGTAAAGCAAGACCTGCCCCCTGCGCCTGCTGTCTCCGGCTGCTTCGGCAGACGACACATACTACTGTGCAGTCTATCGTCACAGATTGTTGCTGCATAACAAGTTCAAACTACTACTACTACTTCTGAGCACCTGCTCTGCAGGAATTACTCGAGGAGACGGACGGCCAGTTGCGAAATCTCAAAGCCCACACGAAACACAGGTAAATCTGTGTTTAGTGGCGGGCGTAAGCATTCAACAAAAAAGACCCACTTTGTAGTTGTATGTTTTCTCCTCTAGCCTCCGTCGAAAATGAGCATAAGGCAGCCCCTCGAGTATTTTGTGCATTGACACAAAATACTTCAATCCACCCCTTGCAGACCGCCGACGTGCCCGCGAACTTCGGGCCATGGGAAGCCGACGTGCGCAGCAGCGAAAGCGGGAGGAGCGGGTCGCCGCTCGCGGATCTGCCCAAGAACAGACCCCCGCCGCAGCGCGGCGCGTGTCCGCCGGGGAAGGCCGCGGGCAGGGCGAGCGGTCTCGTGGAGCAGGCAATGCGTCCTCTGCGGGAGCAGCTGCAGAGCCGTGACCAACGCGTCCGGAACGCCGCGGGGAGATCGTCGCTGGCTGGGCCGTCTGCCGCACGCCCTGTCGCAGCGCAGCAGGAGGGTATCGAACCGGCAACGACCTCCGTTGCGTGCCAGACCGCCAAGCCGAGCTCTGCGGCCGGTCCGAAAACAAGGCAAGAGCAGCTGGACCAGCTGTCCTTCACCCACCCCAACAGCTGCCTCCTGGCGGACGTGCTTTCCCCCGTGACTCTCCTCGGGCCCCAAATGCATGCGGTGTACAACGAACTCCTCTCGTTCGTCGACACCGTGATGTCCGACACCCGGTACAAGCACCCCCCACTGGGGGAGCGCCTCCAGCAGCTCCTGGCCGCCCGCAGCGCCGAGGCCGTCGACTACAAAACGAGCCTCTCGCTGCACCTGTCGAAGATGTGGCCCGCCGCCAAACCGTCGCCCGCGAGCCCACCCCCCACCGCTGCCGCCGCCGCCGCCGCGGCGGCCCCCCAGCAAGCTGGCGCCCTGTACTTCGCGAAGGAGCTTCGAACCGCGGCCGACCGGATCCTCGCGGAGTACCACGCCCCCTCCGCGGCCGCTGGGGGGGGTGAAGGCGCGCTGGCGCCCGTCCGCGTTGCGCTGGTCGGCGGGAAGGACAGCGGGAAGACGACGTTTCTGCGGGTGCTGGCCGAGAGGGCGTTGTTCGCGGGCGGACCGAGGACGAGCCTCTCGGCCGACGTCGGCGGCGAAACGCTCGTCGCGGCGCTAAACTTCGCGGCGTGCGTGCCGCGGGACCACGAGTGCCTAGGCCCGCCGACGTTCTACGCGCAGACCGTCTCGAGCGTCATCTTCGTGTGGCTCGACAGCCTCTTCGCCCATCGGCCCTGGCTGCGGCAGTGGCACGCTGCCGTGTGCCTGTTCTGGAAGCGCGTTGTCACCGGCGTGCCCAGCCTGCCGAAAAAGTTCGCCGACGCGTTCCCGATCGTCGCCCACGCCTGGCAAAAGGAAGCCGGCATCCTGCAGCAGCAGTTCGCCAGCGGCTCGTACCAAGCGCTGCTCTCCCACGTGTTTTGCCTCCCAGCCACGGCTTTTTTCGGACCTTTTGAGTTCCGGCGGGTTTCGTTCGTGCTCGACGGCCTTTCGTCGCTGCACCACAATTTCGGGTCGCTGGTGCCCGTGCTCACGGCGCTCAGCTCGTACCCGCACGCCTCGCTCGTGTTCGCGGCCGCCAACGACGGGCCTTTCCTGAAGAAAATCGCGACCCTCGGCCTCCGCGTAGTCCCGCTGTCGGACCTGATCTCGACGGCTTCCCTCCCCGGCACCGTGCCGACGCGCATTCGGTGCGAAGGGAAGACCTTTGACATCTCCGTTTTCGGAGGGTGCCCCGGCTACTTGTCTTGCTACCTCAACATGCTGTCGTCTCGAGGCGTGTGCCTCGAAGGGCGCGGTGCCGACAGCGAGCCTTTGGACAGCGACGACGACACGCAACATGAGGCCGAGATCGAGTTCTTTTCCCCCGCAATCCTGCAACTGCTCACCAACCTGCAGGTGCTGCACCCGCAAAAAGGGGACTCGTGACTTTGTCTCCACAGCAGGCACACGTGGCAGACCTCTCGGTGAGAGTTGGCGTGCATCGATAGTGTCTGGTTCCAGTGCTCACCGGCGCTCCACTCGTATCATTGCCTCGCTTGTGTTTTTGGCCGTACACGACGAGTCTATTGTTGAAGAACATCGCCCTTCTTGACCTCCGTTTGCGTCATTGGACTTGACGTCGGCGGCTTTCCACCCCAGCTTCGTGCTGGCGCGCATTCGGTGGGAGCAAGTCGCGACCCCTGACTTTGTCCCGAGGGTCCTGCTTGCCACGTCAACATGCCGCCGTCTTGGGGACGTCTTCCTCGAAGTCATGGGGGTTGGATGGTGACGACGACACGCCGCAGAGAGCACGATAGAGTTTCTTTCCCCGCAATCCCGCACCAAAGCAACTGCAAGGTGCTGTACCCACAATAGTGTCACTCTAAACAATAGGATCGCGAACTTGCCCCCAGGAGCAAGTGAGATCACATGTGCTGGGATCTCCTCAAGAGTTCAAGGATGACCTCGGGCATGTACACCAGACAAACCTTTCTCTGCAATGTCCCTAACAAAAATAGGCTTGCACTAGAACCTGTAGATCTTTATTGTTAGAGCACCCTCCACGGGGGGTTGTCTTTCATCGTTTTTTTCCCTCTTAGAGCCGTTTCTCCTATCCCCGGTGTAGAAGTCGTAGCCTTACTTTTTGCTCCGCCTTCTTTCGGACGTGATATCGAGATGGCGGGCATTGATGCCGGCGCCTGAGCGCGCATACCACAGGATTTCGCTCCTCAGGAGTGAGCGCTTGCACGATGGAACAAAGAACCCCTCCTTGCGCTCTTTGCCGTCAGTTCAGTTCGAGTCGTCTAAAAGAATTCCTGCGCTGTAGATATTCGGACAATTTGCGTGTCCGCTGCCATCCGTAGATATGGGCCATTTCGCAGGCTCCTACTCCGGGCATCGAACCCAAGTAGTCCGATGTGCCATCCGTTGTGGCCACTGTTGTTCACCGCCTACATAGCACGCAAGCCTAGTCCTGCAACCGGTGTCACGACCGTTTCAAGTCGTCCGTCCGGCAGCGGCCCCGGCGAACCGCTCGACGGAAACACGTAAGCAATGGTTCAGACTCCGACCGTTGCTGAGTGGAGATGCTCCCAACTCCTGCGAGGTCACGGGTTGCGCCGCGACGAAAGCGCAGGAAAAGTGGCCCTTTCCGCTGTATGCAACAATCACCCGAAAAAGATTTGGGGTGCTAGGGGATCGGGCACCATCGCACATGCATAAAGTCTTCGTCGATGAAGTCCAGCCGCAGAAGATAGCAGGCAAGGGAACAGGTGTCGTGGCGGTCACAGACTTGGCGGCCGACGTGGCAGTCGCAACGGAAGAACCTGTGGCGTGGGCGATCGATCCCGAGTACGAAGACCGTGTGTGCGACTTGTGCGTGCGAGAAATTGGCGCTGGAGGCGTGAAGGGCTGCGCCTCATGCGGCGCGGGTGGTGTTTGCGGGGAGTGCAGAGTGCCTATCCACGACGCGGAAGAGTGCAAAGCGTATCAAAGGATCCGGGAAGACATCAACGGACGAGAAATACCGGATTCGTGGCGGCCGTATGATCTGATCTGCTTGTGCCGCGTGTTGTTCAGGCTGTACCGGGTCATCGGCCCCCGAGACAACGAATCACCTCACGCAATCTGGTCGTTGGAAGGCAAGAAAGCCGACGATTCTAAGGCACGCTTCCGAAGAATGGCTGCCACCTGCACCGCTCGCTGCTTGCAAGTCGACAAGGCCGACATTCAGCACCTCACCAACATCATCGAGACGAACGCTTTCCAAATGTCTATGAAAGCATGGCACCGGCCTTCCTGCGAACGGCAGGCACTTACTAGCGATACGCCCCTGTCCGCCGCGAGTGTCGGCGTCTCCGTGTATTATCACATTGCTCTGTTCAATCACAGCTGCAACCCGACTTTGGTGAAGGTCCCGTCGGGGAAGTCCATGTCGCTTGTTTCCCTGCGGCCCGTCGCAAAAGGCGAGGAGCTCTGCCACTGCTACTCTGTCGCGACCCTGCCCACGGGCAAGCGGAGGAACGAGCTGCAAGAGTTCTGGGGCTTCGACTGCGACTGCGGTCGGTGCAAGGACCCGATGGACACGTGGTGCATGACGTCCCTGTGCGGGTGCGGCGGATACCTCATCCAACACCCCGACGACGCGGAGGCCGCCGTCTGCTTCAAATGCGGGGAGTGGTCCGATATTGGCGATGACTAATTCCTCGGTCGGCGCCGCAGATTCCGTCTGTTGCCACCTTGGGTTGTTAGCCCACCGTCCTCCCCCGGTTCTGGGTTCGGTTCCGAGTTCGGTCCTATCGGGCACTGGTTCGGGGTTCAGATTTAATTCTGGAAGGTTCGGTTTCGGGTTTGGTTCTGGGTCGGCTTCGGGTCGGTTCCGAGTTCGGTTTCCTACTGGGCACTGGCACGGTCCCGCACGCCGTGACGTGCACACGCGGCCGCAGGCAGCATGCAAGCACCTTCGTTCCTCTCGTTTCACCACGGAAGACCTACAGCGCCGGTGAGGTCCAGCCCCATACGATGTCGTGAGACAAAGCTTTCCCCGCTAGTCGCGAGGAACCACCTGCAGGAGTTGCTCAAAGCACGAACGTCGACGACACCCAGCAAAGTCTGTGGCAGGGCTCGCATCTGATCCAACATGCTGGCATCGTGGCACAGGTTGATCTAGCTGACTGCCACGGCAGGTACGCCCGCGTCAGTAGAGTGCACGGCATGGGTAGTGGGCGGCCTGGCATTGTGCCCAGTTTGATTTACACAAGACTGCGGCACACGAACGACCTTGAGTCACGGCGGGGCGCCGAGGGCGCCTTGCCCAGGGCCAGCCTCAATGGCGAGGCGACAAAAAGGAGCTCACCTTTGGCCACCTGCGAGAATGTGTTCAAATGCCACCGTATCATCCACGTACACGGCATCACTCATTCGCGCAAATCTGAGTATGATCACGAAAGCGTCGTGGCGGGAGTTGACGTCGGTCAAACGTTGAACACACAGCCGCTTTACGGGGTCTTATGGCAGGTCGAGCTAGTTCTCGCGGCCGAACCCGTGACGTGCGACATCAAAACAAACATACACCATCCAGCATGCTCACTCGTTATTGTGCCCGTAGGAGCGAGTAGTACAGAGCATTCGTTTTTTGACCTTTGCGGCGGTTGAGGAATCCTCGCGTTCTTATTGCCGGCGGCGTTGTAGTACAAAGCCACGGTCTTCAGAACCGGACTACTACTAGCTTTTTTCCAGCAGTGCGCCACTGCATGTAGTGAGTCTAGATGTGTGGGCGGGAACGTAGTTCTTCCTCGTCAGAAGAAGAAGAGAGGCGCTCTTTCTCTTTCTCGTTCTCGTCCACAGTCAGAGCTGTAACGCGCGGCAACCATAGTGGACCGCCTTTCGCTTGCGCTTGCAGAGGAGAAACAGGCGGTCTGGACTACTACTTGCCACAGATTGTTGCTGCCTGTCAAGTTCAAGCTACCACTCCAGTAACAGGAGCCCGAAGGGATGCAGCGATATTTGATGACCGGCATCCTTTGGTTGACGGAGATGAAAACTCGAAGCGACAGCTAGTCGCGAGTGATTTTTCCAAGGAGAGGCGCTGCGTTTGCAGTTCGGTATTGGTCGGAAAGGGCTAACCCCCGTATGGACGGAGGGGGATGGAGGTTGTCCAGGGTGCGGAAAACGTTTTGGGGAAACTCTGGGTCAAGCCCAAGAGCTTTGTGACTCCACAGCGGATAACCTGGCTCGTTAGTGGCAAATCTATCCACCGCTGCACACATGGATTCTTTTTGCTGCAGGCGCAGTAAGCACCGGGTCACCGGGTGCTCAAGTGCGTGTCGGAGCAGCTTCTGTCCAAGAAAGAACGACAGTCTAGAAAAGTTCTTGGCAAGTGAAGCCGATTCGCTCAAACCTGTCGTGTAGTCGATTGTGTGCATTCAACAAAACCGCAGGCTCTTTCTCTACCAGCCCACCTATTTTCTCTAAGCAACGATGGGTCTTCTCACCGGACTGATGTACCAGTACCCGACGGAGTTCCTTTGCAAGGCGTGGATGCTCGTTTGTGGCTACCAGGTATGTTTCGCAGAACGTCTGGCGTCGAACCATCGCAAACACATGTCTTCGCGTTCCTGTCGTGGTTATGTTTATGAAAAGAACAGCGCGCTCGAATCCTGGGTTCCAGAAACCGACGAGATGCTTGCTGCTCACCAGATACTTCTCCTCGTCTCTTTCTCCTCTCACAGTACCACAGATGGCGTACTCGCAGTTGGTCATGAAAAGCAGGCGCCACAGTTGGGTGGTGCTGGTGCATTAGTGGAAGAAGTCAGTCGCTTCCTTTGTACATTTGTTCACCCCCATCGCATACAAACACACAGAGCTACAAAGCCATCGAGTCAACGGACACCGCGGACGACACGCAGTGGCTGACGTTCTGGACCATAATTTCAGTCGTGCAATTCGCCGAGTTCTGGTCGGACCTGTTCCGCCGGTACCTTCCGTACTACAACGAAGCCAAGCTCGCACTCCTCTTCTGGCTCGGCGCCATGCGTATGCACACTGATTTCCCTGCTGTCGAGAAGGTTCTCGTGCTCACTGGGACGGGGGGAGGGATAGTACCTATTTTTGGCCTGTTTTTGGCCTGTTAATGACCCAATTCTTTACGTCGCGCAATGCTCACCTATTTGCCAATCCAAAATAGCCCGTTTGGCGATGGTCACCCGAAGCTACTTCAAAGCAGCGAAAGCTGGAAGGCATACTTTTCAATTCCAAAAAAAACAGGCGGCGCCAACCTCGTGTACACCAAGTTGAGGCCTCTGCTCGTGAAGCACCAGGACACGATCGACGGGATCGCAGGTAAGCACCTGAAGCAGATGAACAAGTAGACAGGCTGAAGTTCGGCGAGCGAGAGCACGAAGCTTTCGACTCACCATCCCCCCGCCACATTTCTTTTTGCGGCACGCTGAATTGTTGCGTGTCGCGTCTTGCCCCCCGCGCCTAAGACATTATTCCCTGTCCCACGCCACCTTTCTTTCCATGCCCTAAACGGTACAAGGTTTTGACCAGGACTTGCTCGTGCAACATCAGGACAATCTGGACCGGTCCAGGTCCCAATGTTCCCACACGCGTCAAAAATGGAAGTCGTTCCGCTTCTCGGTCCAGGGAGAAAGAAGCCTCCGTTTAGGGTGATGGTTGAAAACAAAACTGTAATACCTAAAAAAACTAGCCGCTTCATAAGGGAGTCTAAAACCAGCCGCGGAAGCAGCAGCTGGCGTGTCCATTCCCGACTTTTTTTTACACACACCGTCCTTTTCTTAATAGCGCATTTTGTACTGGAGAGACATTTCCGGAACACCGGTCACGCATGAGGAACGAAAAAAAGGTGTCCGTACAGAAAACACCCCCCAGCGAGGGTTATGCCCGTACACGCGAAGAACAAGAATCTATTGCCTCATCGTTGTCATCATCGTTGTTGACCGTCCGTTACTTTGTTTATCAGCGCAAGTCCCGACTCCGGAGATGTTTCTTGCTTTCCTGCGTTGGGAGAAGGAGAAGTTCGTGACCATTGTTAGGCCAACCATGGACCGCCTGTGGGGTAGCACCTCCCTTGTCAGTGTCTCGGCTGCAGAAAGGCTGTTTCACAGGTGGTAGCATCTCCCCGGGCTGCGAGTTGCGGAGTTCCTTCTTACGGGGCTTGGCGCCCGGTGGGGTTTTGGGTCACTTGAGCTCCACCGGAGAAGGGCCCATCACACGACCCTCGACGATTGCAGCGTTCTTGTGTTCGTATGCCGCGAACTGGTTCCCCCTTCTCTCCAGAGAAGGCTTGCTGCTGGCATCAAACATGCGCGAGAGGCAGTGCTCTGCCCAGACCACCCCCCGACCCTCCCTTTTCGCTTTTTCCGCTCCCTCCACTTTAATTGGGGTTTCAAATGAAGACGGCAACGTGCTCTACCATTGCTCCTGTTCAACGTTTCGTTTGTGGCGGTGAAGCACGTACCCAGTCCTAACGGCAATGCGGCTGCGAGGTGCGAGGCGAGGCGTTGCGAAACACAACAGGGATTCTTTTCCCGCTGACAGTTTCAAGTCCGTTCCCTTGACTGCTAGTAATTGTCCTATGTTTGAAGTGTAGGGTGCCTACCTTGGTCCTCTATGAGTAGGAAGCCGACGTGGGTCCGTAAACGCCACATGCCGGACCAGTTCAAAGCGGGTCGCCCACCTGCCCCACACACAAGTCTCGTGCAGGACTACTACCAGTCAAGGGAACGGACTTGGGACAAGGGAACCTTGGCTGCTAGTAGGTAGGGACAGAAGGAACCTCATCGTTCCATTCAAGCGCGCCTTGAATTAGAAAGACGAGGCATTTGGCTACCTTAAGAGAGGCATACTTACCTGCGCTTGACCTGATCACTCAGGGTGGAACGAACCCATGTTGTGGGTTTGTGGGGTGTAGTGGAACGCCATCGTAACGTACACCAAAAAAGGGGTATGTTGAGGGGAGAGAGGGAATGGACCATCCCGCCCGTGACGTTCCTTGAGAATGGGACGCGGAAGGGCGCGCCGAGCGTGACGAGCGGCGAAGCCGAGGCGGGGTCGAAGCGGCTGAAGGGTGCGGCGGCCGGCCGCTGGCGCCCGGGGCGCGGCCCGCGGGCGGCCGAGAAGGTCGCTCGGCGGCGCGACGTGCGGTCGCTGGTGGCGGCCGCGACGTGCCGGGGCTTGCTGCTGGCGCAGGGCGCAGACAGCCCGAGCCCCGTGCTGCGGCGGATCGCGCAGGCGCTGCCGGCGGCGGCTCTGGTGGAGCACCGCCGCAGCGCGGCGGTGCGGCCGCGGCGCCTGGTTCTGGCGGGGTGCCGGATCGCGGGCCAGGACGCGGCTGTCCTGCAGCACGTCCTCGAGAGCAGCGGCGAGCTTTTTTCGGCGGTCGACCTGTCGTCGGCGCACGTCGAGGTGCCGACGCTGCAGTTCCTGACCCGCCCGCTGCTGGCTCCGCGCTGCGGCGTGGCGGAGCTGGCGATGGACGGCGTCACAGGCGCGTTCCCCGAGGAAGAGGCGGCCGCGCTGCGGCGGGCCGTCACCGCCAACGCGGAGCGGCAGCGCATCCGGACAGCGGCGCGGGCAGCGGCCGCGGAGAGAAAGCGGGGCGCCAAAGTGCACGCGGCCTTCGTCCTCTGCGCAGATGACCTGGCCCAGCAGGAGGTTGTCGCGCGGACGCACGTCGGGAGCCTGGACAGCCGGGCCCGCGTCGCCATCGGCGAGAGTGAGCTCGCCGAGCGTCTTGCGCTGTCCTCCACCAAGTTGGTCCCCGCCGGCGCGCTGCGGTTGATGGCAGACGAGCGGGGCGCGAGGGACGAGATCTCCGCGCGGCAGGCGTGGCACTTCGGGAAGCTGGTCAACAGCTCTTCAGCAGCGGGCCGGCGGTTGGGTGGCGCGAGCGTGTCGTCACGCTCCGACAGTTGCTTCGCTTGAACTCGTCGCGCGTGCTGGCGTTGGAAACGTTTGTTCGTCCAACCCATCTGTCTTCGTCGTCGAGGACGCGACACTTCATAAAGCAGCAGCCGCGGAGAGGAAGCGGAGCGCCAAAGTGCACGCGGCCTTCGTTCTTTGCGCAGATGACCTGGCCCAGGAGGTTGTCGCGCGGACGCACGTCGGGAGCCTGGACAGCCGGGCCCGCGTCGCCCTCGGCGAGTGTGAGCTCGCCGAGCGTCTTGCGCTGTCCTCCACCAAGTCCGTCCCTGCCGGCGCGCTGCGGCTGATGGCAGACGAGCGGGGCGCGAGGGACGAGATCTCCGCGCGGCAGGCGTGGTACTTCGGGAAGCTGGCCAACAGCTCTTCGGCGGCGGGTCGGCGGTTGGGCGGCGCGAGCGTGTCGTCACGCTCCGACAGATGCTTCGCTTGAACTCGTCGCGCGTGCTGGCGTTGGAAACTTTTGTTCGTCAAGCCTCTTCCAACCCATCTGTCTTCGTCGTCGAGGAGATATCCGTGCCGGCAGACGCGACACTTCATAAAGCAGCAGCCGCGGAGAGGAAGTGAAGCGCCAAAGTCTACGCGGCCTTCGTCCTCTGCGCAGATGACCTGGCCCAGCAGGAGATCGTCGCGCGGACGCACGTCGGGAGCCTGGACAGCCGGGCCCGCGTCGCCATCGGCGAGTGTGAGCTCGCCGAGCATCTTGCACTGTCCTCCACCAAGTTGGTCCCCGCCGGCGCGCTGCGGTTGATGGCAGACGAGCGGGCGCGAGGGACGAAATCTCCGCGCGGCAGGCGTGGCACTTCGGGAAGCTGGTCAACAGCTCTTCAGCAGACGGTACGCCTTGTTCGTCAGACCCGGATAGCGGTGCTTTGTGGACCAACAATCCCGACCGTGGTCCGTCAACAGCACTTTGGCACCGATCGGCAAACAGGAGCCTGCATTCACTTCGCTTGAACCCCGAGTTCCTTCATCCGTTGCAGTGGGGTTCCGGTGAAGCAACTTGCGGGCGTGTGCTCTAGCGCCCCATCTCGTGCATCAATGTGCACGAGAAGCAGTGTTCTGCCTAAACATTAAGCTAAGATTTACCCTCCCCGGAAGTGCATCGCTGAACTTCAGTTGCGTTGCATAGCTCGTGGATCTCCTCTATTCTTATCGTGGCATGTGTTCCTTACCAACCAGTATCCCAGCCTGCATTTCTGTGCTCGTTGGGAAAGCTGGTGCGCAAGGCGGTTCCTCGTCCCACCTTTTCCCTCAAAAAGCCTCATTGAGGATCGTTATTTCCGAACTGAGAGCTCACACGCTGCGGAATAGCGCCAGGGCAACACGCCGTTGCATCGCACGCAGGCAGTTTGAGCATACTTGTCCACTGCACCATTGCATAAGCACACCGGGTCGACATGCGCCGTGCTCGCTCTAGGCGCACCTCCAAGCTTTCCGACATGGGAATTGTTGCCTGTCTGTGACAGGAGCACGAGGAGTGCCAGGGATCTACAGTGTCCGGACAGCAACCTACACGCTGAAAAAGGCCTGCTGTGGGCAAAAGGTTTGCATCCGGGAGGCAGCGGGTACGAAGAGGAAAACCTCAAGGTCAGCTTGAGCAGCCGCTACGGCTCGAGTGTCCAGCTGCAAGCAAGTCCAAAAACGCGGAAGGGGCCGCCAAGAGCCACCCGAGAACCCCCGGATAAGCGGACACCAAAGTGTGACCTTTCAACCAGGCGCACATACACGCTACGACTCCAGTTCCCAGCAACAGGAGGGCATGACAGAAGTCCAGAAAGCGGAGGGGATTGTCAAGCGACGTCGCCACGAGCGACCGAGAACCCGGGATTAAGCAGGCACCGAAGTCTGACCCGTCTTTAAATCAGGCGTGCGCGTTCAAACTCGGCGAAAAAGAAATCGAGTTACCGTCGCTTACCGAAACAAAAAAAAAAAAAAAAAAAAAGAACATAAGGAGAGAGATAGAGCATCAGGGGAGAAACATGACGCAGCTTCCTCCTGTCACCTGGGCGCAACGGCCCGAATGCATTCTGCTGACGGTTTGCGTGCAGGACGCTGAGGATGTCCAGATCAAAACGCTTGAGAAGTCGGTGGAAGTGACGTGCAAGGCCGACAAGGACAAGAAGCCGTACCACACGAAGCTCGAGCTGAGGGGCGAGATAATACCGGAAGAAAGCACGGCGGCCGTGCGCCCTCGGCAGATCGAGATGAAGCTGAAGAAGAAGGACGACGGCCCGTACTGGGAAGGCCTGACCGAGAAGAAGCAAAACAACGTAAAAATCGACTGGGCCCGATGGGTCGACGAAGAGGACGCAACCCCGGGAGCTGGCACAGGCGACTTCGGACTCGGTGACATGTCAGGCATCGCCGGCATGGGCATGGACGCCCTGGATGGCGGCCTAGGGGGCGTCAACCTCCAGGGTGGCGGCGACCCCGAAAAGATCCAAGCCATGCTTGAGTCCATGGGCAACAAAGAGTCCACCGCTAGCGGTGTCCAGGAAGCTGACGACGACGACGAAGACGATGACATGCCCGGCCTGGAACCGAAGCAGTAGGCGAAGACTCCGGCGGGTCGCCATCCCGCGTTCTTGGCCGCCTTTCGCACTCTCACGACGACGACGCATTTTTGTCCGGGCCAGGGTCATGAAGGGTCTGCAGTTGCGTCCAATTCCATCCTCACCAGAACACCACTCGTTTTGCGAATGTTCGAGGGCCCAGCATGCCGAAAAAAGAAGCGCAAGCACACCCCCTAGCTAGTTGTGCGCAATCCCGGCCTTTAATCCGGACTCACTTCTGAAGTGAGGGCGCTTCGGGTGGATACTGTTCTGCCATGCTGTTACAGACGCGCAGCCACAGACACTGGCCACAGTGGTGCGGTAAAAGCTGCTGGGGTTTTCCAGCACCTGGCCTGTCTGCAGGTGCCCAGGTTCGTGTTGAAACCCGCGTGGGAATGTCCGTTTGTAGCACGGTGCCGCGTGACCCGACGAATTCCAAACGATGTCTGTCGTATTTATGACTAATCAAGGGGCCAGTCACGATCGCCTCGTCACTATGTACCCGGCCCATATTCGTTCCGGAACAGCCCCAAAATGCCAAGTTGTGGCACGTGATCATAATTAGAAAGATCCATTAGGGACTAATCAACGGGTCTGATCGTGGGGCCTAGCCTTTTTTTGACGAGAAACCCTTCCCTCCCCCGGGAATCCCCCCGGGAGTGCCCTGAGTTTTTTAAGTGATTGCTCAGACACGGTTGTAGAGGCCTTCTCCCCGTGACGGATTCGACTGTGCTCTAGTAGCACGGGTGGTCCTGGCTGTGACGAGCTACGAACGGCCGCCTGACAAACCAGACTCACACCGCAGTCCTGTCTGCAGACACTCAGGTTCCGCGCTGATGATGGTCCGCCTTATGTGTCCGCGGCTTAAAGGGCCGAAACACGGCGCAGACGACCAGTGCGGTGTTGAGCACATACCCATTCCAAGCACGTTCTTGCAAATCCCCCGGGAATCCCTCCCCTCTTAATTTGGTTCTTGGGTTTGCACACGCGCGGCTTTTAATGCCGCGGGCCTTGTTTTCCTTCGATTCGACCGCTTGCGTAGCGTCACCTCGCCTACCTCACTTCTGCCCTTTCCATTCGCCATGCTCGATCCCCTGTGTTAGAGGTAGTATTCTTGTTAGCCCGGCAGGATCAGGGTTTCGATTGTTGACCTTTTTGAAGCCTCGAAGCTTGCATGTGTGTGGCCAACGTTATCTTGGCCAAAGTCTCGATACACCCGACCGACCTTTTGCCGCAACAGCACTGCAGCTGAGCTGAAACAGCAGGTCTAACGTTGGCAAAACTTCATATCAATAAAAAGGATCACGTGCGTGAGAATTGCGAAACCGGGAAAACGAGGTCCTTAGGCTCGGTGGCAAGGGGCCGGCGGGCGGGGGTGGAAGGCTGGCAGGGGCACAATGGAGCGGGATCTGGAGCTCGAGCCGGCCGTCGTCGCGGGCGCCTCCAAGTATCTCTTGCGGTACAACGAGGAAAGGTATGCACTTTTTTATGGTAACAAGCTTGCTTGTCTACATCAAAAAGTGTCGGATGGCAGCGTGCTGTGTTAAATCACTCAAAACAGGGTTTACACACGTACACACAAACAAAAAATATGCCGGCTGTGCCTACCCTAGAACAAAAGGATCTACCGAACGTAGATTGGGATACCATCCCAGTCGTACTATATTTTTCGGCCGCTCATCAGAGCAGTGCCCCACCGCGGCACGCAAAAACAAGCACAATAAGCCACCCGATCCGCTGCGAGGCGCCAGCGGAGACAACACCAAACGTGGACATTTTCTCGGTAACATGCAGGGTCAAAACCTTGTGTCTTTTTAAAACGCTCCCGCGGGGCCGATGGCCTCCAATTTTTTTTTTGCTCAATGTCATCAAAAATTACTGCAGAGTTTGTTCCAAACTTTTAAAACGAAAACCCCATTTTTTTTCCGGAATTTTTTTTTTTTGCCATTTTCAAAAAGACACAAGTTGGGTGGCCGGCTACATTGGATGAGCACACTTTTCCACAAAACTTCCCAGAAATTCCCAAAATTTCGTTCTCTTTCACGCTTTTTCACGCTTTTTCGTCGTCTTGTTGCGTTAGTGGGGAGTCATTTGCAAGCAAATGAGTACCACACTATGCCAGCTTTTCGCTACGTGACTCCAGAAGGGTCACTTTTTCCGCGCTTTCGGCGCGGCGCAACTCTAGTCGGTTGCAACTGTTCTTGGAAACTACTGACGATTTCATAATCCGAAAAGGAATCGGAATCTTCGCTTTCTCGTTTGCGCCGGTAGGCACGCCGCGATGCGGAGGACGCGAGTAGCCGGGAAGAGCCGGCGGGAGGGCGCGATCGTTGTGTGACCCGTGGAGGGTCGGAACCAGAATCAGTAAAAGGGCCCGAGTCAGGGCCTGCCATCGAAGAGGGCCGGGCGGGGCCGGGTGGGCGCGGTGTGTTCGGGCCGGCGAGGCCAGTGCCGTCGTCGCCGAGATCGGCGCGTCGTCGTCGTCGTGCGCGCAGCGCGGCTGCGGGAGAGGCCGTGGGGGTGCATGGCGCGGGTCGCTTCCTGCCTGCTGGCGGGGGGGCGCGCTTCGGGGGCGACTTCGTCGTCCGCCTCCTCCGGCCACGGCTGGTAGGTGTTCCAGGTGGGGACGGCGCGCGCCGCTTCCGGCCTGTGAGGCCGTCGCTCTCGCCTAGGCTGCGACCGCCACCGCCGCCGCCGCCGCGATCCCCGCCGCGACCGCTGCCGCGACCGCCGCCGCGTGCGCGGCCGCGACCAGTGCCGCGGCCGCCGCCACCGTCTCCGTCACTGTCGTCTCCGCCGCCTCGGCCGCCGCGGCCGCGGCCACGGCCGCGGCCGCCATGACCACCGCCACCCCCGTCGCCACTGCTGCCGTCGCGGCCAGCACCACCCCTGTGATGCCCCCGTCCGCAGCACGCGTCGGCGTTCGGGCAGGTCCCGCATCGCGTCAGCCGATGCGCCCGGCAGCACTGAATGCGCAGGCCGTCGTCAGGGCGGTGGTGCACCTGGCAGCACTGGTCAACTACAAGGCTGTAGTTTCTTCGCATGCCAGTGCACACCGCGCACTTCTGCTTCGCGCAGGCATCGCAGACCGACTGCGTGCGGAGCAGAGGGTCCGCCTGCGCAGCCGGTACAAGCACGGGAAGGCGCGGGCGTTGCGGCAGAGGGGTGGGCACGTCCCAGCGCAGCGAACGCTGTGCCCGCCGCGCCGCGTCGTACTGCGGGAACACGTCCCCGCCCCAGTTCTTCCCGTCCCCGGCAGCTGCCCGCGGAAAGCTCGTCTCCAGCACCCCGTGCGTCTCCTCGCCCCCGGCGAAGCGTGGGCGAGGTGTCAATCCCCCCCACAGCATCGGCGCCCCCAGGGTCCTCATCGAGCCCACCCGGACCTTCCGCTCGGCAGGCAACGGCGACGGCAGCTGCAGGTCTCGGCACAGGCGGCACAATGTCGACAGCATCGTCCAGAGGGTCTTCCCCCTCTGGTTGGCGGCGAGCCTTCGTATTCCCGGGGGGGCAGGGACGTCGACCCCGGTGTGGACCTCGAAGTCCACCGCCAGCTCAACGCACGACACCTCGCCTGCGTTGGTCCACCTCAGTGCCGACAGCCAGCCCTTGAGCGCCCGCATCGCACGGCCGCCGTACGGCCATCTCGGCGGCTCATCCGGAAGGCGGTCGAAGTCGAACAGGTGTTGCACCGCCGGCAGCGGCGCAGCTGCGTGCCAGGGGTGCATCGGTTGCACCGCGGAGAGGCGGCGTCGCTCCGCCTCCACGCGTGCAGTGTACACCGCCGCCATGAGGCGGTGAAGGGCCGCGACCTCCACCCGCATTCCTTCGACAATAACCCCATGCACACGCGTGCAAGACGGCCACCTCGCCCGGTCCGCCCGCAGGAGTTCGGCGAAGCAAGGACGGCCGCGAATCTCGTCGTAGGCGGGGCACTCCCACCACAGGTGATCCGCTGTGTCCTGGACGCCCAGGTCGCAGTCCCTGCAGCCGCGGTCCAGCGGCGGACGCTGAGGTTCCGAAGAGGAGGATTCGGAGACGTGCTCGTCAAAGCTGCCGGTCGTATCAGAGGCGGTCGACGACACGGACGCCGAGGAGCTCGGCGACCCGTCTGTCCCGGCCGCCCCTCCGTTCGCACGCGCATTCCGTCCCCACCGCGCAGCGAGGAACACACCCCCGGACAGAATCACCGCCAGCGCACGTTTCTCGCCAGCGTCAGCCGTCGCTAGGCGCAGCTCGTTCGTACGCCTGCAGTCCACCCCTGCCTGCACGCCGTCGTAAGACGGCCGTTGCCTCGCAAGCTGCGTCCAGGTCGTCTGCCGTAGCCGTGCCCGGATGGCGTGGTGCCTCTCGCCCCTCTCCATGTCGAGAAGCCGGCGGCCCTCGAGCGCCGCGGTCGCAAAGTCGTGGCCTTCGAAATCGATGCCCGCGACCGTGAAACCGTCAGAGATGGCGATCCCGACAGGTCCCAGGCGCGCCTTCGGCAACAACACACCGTGCCGGCTGTAAAGCCGGGCGATGTTCAGCATGCGGGCGTGTACGCGGGGGAGCCTCTCGCACGTGTCGAAAAGCGAGCACAGGATCCTGTACGGCCGAGCCAACAGTGGGTCCATTCGGTGGGCTTTCGCCAGGATGGCCAGCACCGCCGTCACATTCCTCGACGGATGCTTCGTCCCGAAAGCTCCCTTCACTACCCGCGACCGCAGCCCCCTGAGGCACGTCTGCGTGTACCCCTCGTACGAGCACCCCGCCAGCACGCTTCCGAGGACATTGGAGCTCGCCACCTCGCAGCGGACATCGAATGGAAGGCGCGAGGTGCTCAGCCTGTCCAGCAATGCGTTATGGGCCTTCAGACGCGCGTCGTTGGTACGTTCCGCCTGAACGCTCGCGACACTCGTACGCACACCGAGGATCTTCGCCGCCGTCGCTGTCGGTATCGTCTCGTCGCCGACTGCCAGCACGCTCGTATAGGGCCGCCGCCGACGCTGCCGCACCGTGCCCGCGGGGATCCCCATCGCCAGTGTCTTCGTCATGTTCAGCCGCATCCCTGTCAGGGCGCAGAACTGTGCGATGACGTCGACCGCCTGCTGCAGCTCGGACTCCACGGACGCGAAGAGCGTGGCATCATCCGCCAGCGACTCCGACGAAACCTCCGGTACGCGCGCCGACACCGCTCGGAGCACTATCGACAGCAAGGCGTTGATGAGGATCACCGAAAGTGGGCACCCCTGCAAGATACCGTTGGTGACCTCAAACTCGGAACCCACGCCCAGCGGCAGCTTAAACCGGCGCTTCATCCCACGGTACATGGCGCGCTTTTTCGTCGTCTTGTTGCGTTAGTGGGGAGTCATTTGCATGCAAATGAGTACCACACTATGCCAGCTTTTCGCTACGTGACTCCAGAAGGGTCACTTTTTCCGCGCTTTCGGCGCGGCGCAACTCTAGTCGGTTGCAACTGTTCTTGGAAATTACTGACGATTTCATAATCCGAAAAGGAATCGGAATCTTCGCTTTCTCGTTTGCGCCGATAGGCACGCCGCGATGCGGAGGACGCGAGTAGCCGGGAAGAGCCGGCGGGAGGGCGCGATCGTTGTGTGACCCGTGGAGGGTCGGAACCAGAATCAGTAAAAGGGCCCGAGTCAGGGCCTGCCATCGAAGAGGGCCGGGCGGGGCCGGGTGGGCGCGGTGTGTTCGGGCCGGCGAGGCCAGTGCCGTCGTCGCCGAGATCGGCGCGTCGTCGTCGTGCGCGCAGCGCGGCTGCGGGAGAGGTCGTGGGGGTGCAAGGCGCGGGTCGCTTCCTGCCTGCTGGCGGGGGGGCGCGCTTCGGGGGCGATTTCGTCGTCCGCCTTCTCCGGCCACGGCTGGTAGGTGTCCCCGGTGGGGACGGCGCGCGCCGCTTCCGGCCTGTGAGGCCGTCGCTCTCGCCGCGACCGCCACCGCCGCCGCCGCCGCGACCGCCACCGCGTGCGCCGCCGCGTGCGCGGCCGCGACCAGTGCCGCGGCCGCCGCCACCGTCTCCGCCACTGTTGTCTCCGCCGCCCCGGCCGCCGCGGCCGCGGCCACGGCCGCGGCCGCCATGACCACCGCCACCCCCGTCGCCACTGCTGCTGTCGCGGCCAGCACCACCCCTGTGATGCCCCCGTCCGCAGCACGCGTCGGCGTTCGGGCAGGTCCCGCATCGCGTCAGCCGATGCGCCCGGCAGCATTGAATGCGCAGGCCGTCGTCCGGGCGGTGGTGCACCTGGCAGCACTGGTCAACTACAAGGCTGTAGTTTCTTCGCATGCCAGTGCACACCGCGCACTTCTGCTTCGCGCAGGCATCGCAGACCGACTGCGTGCGGAGCAGAGGGTCCGCCTGCGCAGCCGGTACAAGCACGGGAAGGCGCGGGCGTTGCGGCAGAGGGGTGGGCACGTCCCAGCGCAGCGAACGCTGTGCCCGCCGCGCCGCGTCGTACTGCGGGAACACGTCCCCGCCCCAGTTCTTCCCGTCCCCGGCAGCTGCCCGCGGAAAGCTCGCCTCCAGCACCCCGTGCGTCTCCTCGCCCCCGGCGAAGCGTGGGCGAGGTGTCAATCCCCCCCACAGCATCGGCGCCCCCAGGGTCCTCATCGAGCCCACCCGGACCTTCCGCTCGGCAGGCAACGGCGACGGCAGCTGCAGGTCTCGGCACAGGCGGCACAATGTCGACAGCATCGTCCAGAGGGTCTTCCCCCTCTGGTTGGCGGCGAGCCTTCGTATTCCCGGGGGGGCAGGGACGTCGACCCCGGTGTGGACCTCGAAGTCCACTGCCAGCTCGACGCACGACACCTCGCCTGCGTTCGTCCACCTCAGTGCCGACAGCCAGCCCTTGAGCGCCCGCATCGCACGGCCGCCGTACGGCCATCTCGGCGGCTCATCCGGAAGGCGGTCGAAGTTGAACAGGTGTTGCACCGCCGGCAGCGGCGCAGCTGCGTGCCAGGGGTGCATCGGTTGCACTGCGGAGAGGCGGCGTCGCTCCGCCTCCACGCGTGCAGTGTACACCGCCGCCATGAGGCGGTGAAGGGCCGCGACCTCCACCCGCATTCCTTCGACAATAACCCCATGCACACGCGTGCAAGACGGCCACCTCGCCCGGTCCGCCCGCAGGAGTTCGGCGAAGCAAGGACGGCCGCGGATCTCGTCGTAGGCGGGGCACTCCCACCACAGGTGATCCGCTGTGTCCTGGACGCCTCGGTCGCAGTCCCTGCAGCCGCGGTCCAGCGGCGGACGCTGAGGTTCCGAAGAGGAGGATTCGGAGGCGTGCTCGTCAAAGCTGCCTGTCGTATCAGAGGCGGTCGACGACACGGACGCCGAGGAGCTCGGCGACCCGTCCGACCCGGCCGCCCCTCCGTTCGCACGCGCATTCCGTCCCCACCGCGCTGCGAGAAACACACCCCCGGACAGGATCACCGCCAGTGCACGTTTCTCGCCAGCGTCAGCCGTCGCCAGGCGCAGCTCGTTCGTACGCCTGCAGTCCACCCCTGCCTGCACGCCGTCGTAAGACGGTCGTTGCCTCGCAAGCTGCGTCCAGGTCGTCTGCCGTAGCCGCGCCCGGATGGCGTGGTGCCTCTCGCCCCTCTCCATGTCGAGAAGCCGGCGGCCCTCGAGCGCCGCGGTCGCAAAATCGCGACCTTCGAAACCGATGCCCGCGACCGTGAAACCGTCAGAGATGGCGATCCCGACAGGTCCTAGGCGCGCCTCCGGCAACAACACACCGTGCCGGCTGTAAAGCCGGGCGATGTTCAGCATGCGGGCATACACGCGGGGGAGCCTCTCGCACGCGTCGAAAAACGAGCATAGAATCCTGTACGGCCGAGCAATCATCGGATCAAGACGGTGACCCTTCGCCAGGATCGACAGCACCGCCGTCACGCTTCTCGACGGCTGCCTGCTCCCAAAAGCGCCCCTTACGACCCGCGTCCGGAGCCCCTTCAGGCGCGTCTGCGTGTACGTCTCGTAGGAGCACCCCGCAAGGACACTGCTGAGAACGTTCGAACTCGCCACCTCGCAGCGGACATCGAACGGAAGCTTCGAGGTACTCAGCCTGTCAATCAGACCGTCATGTGCGCTCAGACGCGCATCGTTGGCCCGACTCGCTCGGACGCTCTCCACACTCGTTCGCACCCCGAGCGTGGCGTCATCCGCCAACGACTCCGAAGACACCTCCGGCACCCGCACCGAAACCGCGCGGAGCACTACCGACAATAGCGCGTTGATCAGTATCACCGACAGCGGGCAGCCCTGCAGAATGCCATTTGTCACCTCGAACTCGGAGCCCACGCCGAGCGGCAGCTTGAACCGTCGCTTCATGCCGCGGTACATGGCGCGCAAGGGGCGCAAGATGCGCGCGTCGAGACCCATCTCCTCTGCAAGACTGAGAACGATACCCTGCGGAACCCGGTCAAAACATTTCGCGAAGTCCAGCGCCACCATGTATAGCGATTTCGTCTCGTCCAGCAGCGTCTCCTCGATCAACGTCGTCAGCTCCATGAGGACGTCGTCCGTCCGATGCCCTCTGCGGAAGCCGTGCTGCGACGGAAGAATCCAGCCGTCCTGCCACTCCATGACGTCTTGCAAACGCCTGCAGGCCCACAACCGATAGACGCAGCTCGTCACGGTGATTGGCCGCAAGTTCGTTGGCGAGGTGTCGTCGGTCTTTGGTATGAGCGACACCAACGACGTCAGCATACCCTTCGGCCACTCCCCTCGCTCCTCTACCAGATTGAAGAGCGTCGCGAACCCGTCCAGCAGCTCGTCGGGCAGGGCCTTCAGCTCGTCCAAGCGCCAGCCGTCCACCCCACACGCCGTAGTCTTCTTCTTCCGCTTGTTGAGCACATCCCGTAGCTC
Source organism: Diplonema papillatum (assembly GCA_030068145.1). Taxonomy (NCBI): domain Eukaryota; phylum Euglenozoa; class Diplonemea; order Diplonemida; family Diplonemidae; genus Diplonema; species Diplonema papillatum. The sequence goes on from JAPJBO010000832.1 coordinate 99,349, forward strand.
CCTCCCGGTCACATCCCGCAGGTCCATCTGGCGGCGGGGAATAAAACCCTCGAAGGCCCTGCGGAACACCTCGTACTCGGGCTCTGGGCGTCCTTCCCCGTACATGCGCAGGATCGGGTCCCACGCCTCCTGCAGCACCTCGTCCATCTCCTCGACGTTGGCGGTGAGCCGCCCGTCCGCTGTTCGCACCGCATCGGCCGCCTGCCCCGGACCCCCCCGTAGCATCGTCACAAGAGCCCGGCGATCCGTCCCAAACATCGTCAGCTGCCTCTCGTGTTGCTGCCTCTTCCGTACCCTCGCCGCAGCCGCGTTGTATCTCGCACTGCGCAGTCGTACGTCGTGCAAGTAAACGCGGGCGACCTCTGCGCTCGGCGGGTCGGAGGGGGGCGGCCCGCCGACCCCGCCGCCACGGATCACGGCGAGACAGCGCAGCCAGCACAAGCGGAGCTCTTGGGGCACCTGGAATGGTCCGGACGCTTCTAGGCGAGCTCGCTGGTAGACGTAGTGCTCCAGACGCCGGATCGCATTCCCGTGCCTCAGCTCCGTCTCGCACGCCACGCCCCGGTCCGGCGTACTCCTCGCCGCAACGCGAGTCATCTTCAGCTCCGAGTTTCCGCGGCCGGTGTGCGCACGTCTCTCACAGGCAGGCATCCCGCTGCGGTCTAGCAGGTACTGCTCGCATATTGCGGAGAGCGCCATCCACGCCCCTTCGACGTCCCCCTCGCGGGCGGCGGCGCACACGGCATCCAGCCTCGGGGCCTCAACGACCCTACCTGCCGGCTTCACGGGTATCGCTCGCGGCACGTTGAACCTCCATGTCTGCTGTTCGAACGCCTGCACCGCGAGTCGAATCCGGACGCAGCGGTGGCCCCTCACGCTCCCTACCCCGATCGTCTCGCATGCAACAAAGGCGGACGCGGCCGCGCGGTTCATCAGGGCGTAGTCGATGCGCGTGCCGGACGTGTTCGTGCCCGTGTAGGTGTTGGGCGGTCGTCCTCCCTCGCACGCCGCCTGCAGCTGCGCTGCGTCCGTCCACCCGTTGCTGAGGGCATGCCGAAGCGCCGGCGACCGCTCAACGTCCGTGTTGAAGTCGCCCATCACGACCGCCGGGGCCTGCCCCACCATGGCCTGCGCCTCGAAGAGGACCGTCTGCAGGAGCCGCTCCCGGGACGCCGCTGCCGTGTTCCCCGATGGGGCGTAGACGGCAAAGAAGTGTACGAACATCCGTCCGACCCCCGTCGCGATCATCGTGTGGATGACCCGGTTGCGCACTTCCTGCAGCGATTCGTTGGGCAGCAGGTGGGCCACCCCCGGCTGCCTGGCAAGCACAACGACTCCGCCCCCCTTCTGCCCGGAATGCGGGTTTCCGTGCGGACAGTGCTTGCTGCGCTTCGGCGGTTGCGGCGGCCCCCACAGCGTCTTCCACCTCGACCCGTCGACGGCGCACGGTCTCGCGAGATAGTCCGTCGCCTGCGTCTGCTGCAACTCGCCCATCGACGTCTCCAGCACCGCAATCGCGTCTGCGGGGGCCATCGCACGCACCTCGTCAATGTGCAGGGCCAGCGAGCCAACATTGACTGCAGCAAGAGTGAGATCGCGCGGGGGACCAGGGTTCGGGTGGACGTCCCCGCACCTCAAGAGCCGTTCCCCCGCGGCGTACGCATACTCACGGGCGTCGTGCTTCGACGGTAGCCACGCACATTCAACACGCTCACGCCGCGAGGCAACCCGGGAACCCACGCCCCGCGCGCGATGCAGCACACGCGCGGCAACGTACCGGGCTGCGCCGGCCGGCCGTCGGCGACGTCCGCGGCGGAAAGCCGCCGCGGCGGTCGAGGCGAGCGTTCGGCGCCCGGGGCCAGGGTTGGGATGCACATCCCCACATCGCATCAAGCGGGCTCCCGCAGCATCGCCGTCCGCGCGGGCGTCGTGGCTTGACGGCAGTCAGGCGCGCGAGCACGTGACACACACGCTGGCGCCGCACTCTTCGCACCTCCTCTGCATGCGGCCCTTTTGGATTGTCTTCTGACAATTGCCGCATTCAAACTCCACTGGAGCCCGCACTCCATCGGTCAGCTCGTGCCGGTGATCGGCCTTCTC